>AWOL01S0051587.1:7349-26090 GCA_000715115.1 Nicotiana otophora | reverse complement strand
CCCCCCATCTTCTTCTCTTTGCTGGTTATTCCAGCCCATTCTACGAACTCAGAGAAAGTAGTTCACTTTGAAAATCAAGTTGTTCATTGGAATACCCACAGTAAAACAGCGACTAATTTACCGCGGAAAGCAGTTCCAATGGGACCAAACGTTGGCGGCTAATGTTTCACTTTTCTCTCATCTTCTCTTCCTTGCACGAATCACCAATATCAGAAAAAGGCGCAGCAACCTAGCCGAAAAAGATGACCGCGCCAGAAAGGCCTTGTCTGCCAAATCGAAAAGTTCTCCGTTCAGAATTTATTCTGAGGGCGATATTGCCAGACAGATCTGAAGCTTTTCTAAGGAAGAAATTTAAGATTTTGAAAATGGGTTTGGAGGGTGGTTCATTGGTATTGTTTTAGTGGTAATGGAGAAGGTTGGCACCTTCACTATTTTGGTGGGCTATTGCTGACGAAAGGTCCCTTTTTTCAGTGGTTGAGCTCTCTTATAGTGGTGGGTTTTATTTCTTTGTTTTTCATCTATATCTGAATGACATGTTATATTTGGTGAGCACTTCTGTTAAATGGTCATTTGTTCTAATTATTGTTGTTTGATACTCTATGTTTTAGTTTTGCAGATAAAGAATTGATTGGATAAGCATTTCACAATTTTGAACTTCACATCTTGAATTTCTAACTTGAAGTTGCCTTTTGGATTATTAGAATTATGACAGTTTCAATGAATATCGAGGTGGTGAAAAGGTAGATTTGGCTTTTTGTCATTGTGGATAGTTTTCTTCCTAGTGCAAATTTTCAGGTGGTCGGCCATGGTTCTCTTTAGATTGGAGAAGATAATATCAATCCTACGCGGAGATCAATTCAACCAAAGAATATTTTCTTAAGACGCGTTGTGCCTGTGTGGAAGTAACCATTAGTTTTGAGGGTATAAGTGAGCCAGTTTATTAACGGTAGGGATATTATTGATACCAAAATCAAACGGGGGACAAAATTGCTTTATTTCCAATAGTTTAAGGGAAATTGTGGCCATTTTCCGTTGATTATATATGACTCGATTGTGGGTCGGGCCTTGTGGGACAACCAACCAAAGGACTTCAATTTATTCTCAAATCCATGCTCTGATTTTGCCACATGGCTTTACTTTGGCTAGAATCAGCGAATCGAAATTCCCCATATCTTTTATGTGAAAAAATAAAATATGCTTCGTTAATTTAGGACCTCAAGAATATGCTTTTGAATGTGCTCCTTCTATAGTTTTCTTTAATTTTTTTGTTACAACCGATTAAGTGTTCTCGCTTGAAATAAGAAGTGCATACAAATTGAAAGTGAAATATATATTGAATTCCAAGTAATGTTGAGAGATGAACCTCGAATTCGTACTTACTATGCGTAGTCTTTCCTTCTTTCAAGTAGGTTGAAATCTTTGTAAAGCAAAAGATCAAATGTATGCCACGGGTGATTTGTCTATGAGGAGGTAGAGTGTAAAAAAAATATATTAGAAAAGACATCTCAAGTGTGAGTATTTGGGACACCATTTTTTATTAACAAAAGACTGACTAATTAAGAAGGATTAGGGGTCGTTTAGGTCAAATTAGAAATAAAAAAACTTTGGGATAAAATTTAAAATACTAAAAAATAAAAAATAAAATATCTTATACTCAGACACATTTTTAACTTTTCCAACTTTTCTCTTTCTTCTCTTTTCAAACCCACGATTTCCCCCCAAACATTTCAAAACTTTTCTCTCAAATTCAATCTCCAAACTCAAGAGATCTATGGGGCTTCAAAAATCGGCTCCATTCCGTTCAAATTTGCTTTGAAGTCAAGATTCCATCACCAAGGTAAAATTTTTTTTCTATCATATTGATAAACACTAAACTTGTTATTTCAAGTCTAAATTAATTTTTTTAATTTGGGTGTTTTTATATCTTCTTGTTGTTGTGTAGTTTTTGTGCATAAATTCTAGAGTTATTGTGTAGTTGATATTTTTGACCGAAAATTTGATATTTTTATGTTATTTAATTGTAGCCATTGATGTGGTTGTGCCACATGCCCATAAAATTAGTTGTTGTGATATTGAAACAGCTATATTGCTCTATTTTGGATTTGTGGAATACTTTTTTGCCCAGATGTTTCAAACATGCCAGTTGAGTATTTGAAACATCTTAAGATATTGTTAAATATTCGTGTTGTTATTGTTGTTGTTGTATGTTGTGAAGTTATTGTAATGTTTATCTGAGTTTGGTTAATGATATTTGAGCTGAGTGTTTGAAACATCTTATTAAGATGTTTGAAGTTACATATAAGATGTTTGAAATATCTGTAAGTATGTTTAATAATCCATGAGATGTTTCACCAAAAGATACCTGATTATCACAATGAGATGGTTGATTATTTTAACGATTAAAAAAATCATTGATAGAGACGTATAGATAAAGAAGTTTGGAGAACTATAATATGAATATTGCTAGCTTGTTTTCAAACTCCATCTAACTAGCTAGAAACTTAAATTATTATATCTTGCTTAGCATTTGTAGATGGCAGAAAATTGATTTTACCTCTTAAGATCAATCTTGTATGACCATTCAATGCAGCACCTTTAGAGATGTTTGAAATGTCTCAGTAAGATGTTTCAAACATCTTAATGAGATGTTTGAAACATCTTGTTGAGATGTTTGAAACATCTTACTGAGATATTTCAAACATCTCACTGAGATGTTTTACCAAAGAATACTTAAATATTTATAGTTTTATTTTTGTATGTGTTAGGAATAAATTATTTGTTTATTTTATTGATGGTCGTTACTTGTTTGTGTGTGCAGATTAAATAGTAAAGGGACGTGTGTCAAAGACGGGTAGAAGAGGAAGAGATAAATCTCCTTCTAAAAGATCTAGCAAATGAATTAAGACATCTCAGGAGGATGAGCTACAAAAATCAATTGTAGCTGAAGTGGAAGCCAAACCTCTTCAGGTTGTAGAAGGAGGGAATGTTGGAGAAGAAGAAAAAGAGAACGAAAATGAAGAGAAAATTGAGAAAGAAAATAAAGAGGAAATAGAGAATGTACTAGGAGGGAATTCTAGAGAAGCGGAAACAAAGAAAGAAAAAGAAGAGGGAACATAATATGAAGAAGAAGAGGAAACAAGAAAAGTAAGAGAAGAAAAGACAAATGTTGATGAAGAAGAATCAAAAGAGGAGACAACAATTGATGAAAGAGAAGAGGAGACAACAATTGATGAATGAGAAGAGGAGATAGATATTGATGATGAAACATTAGTAGGAAATACTAAAGTAGAAGCTTCAAAAGAAGAAGAAGAAGAAGAAGAAGAAGAAGAAGAAGAAGAAGAAAAAGAGGCAGCGGCAGAAAGAAGAAAAAAGAGAAAGAATGATAATGTACCTTCTCAATCTGTTGAGGTAAGCTTAATATGTTTGAAACATCTCTCTAGATGTTTGAAACATCTCTCTAGATGTTTAAATTTTATGTTTGGATGTTTGAAATATTTCCTAGGATGTTTCACTAAACATGACTGTAAAGAGATCTTTTTAATTATTAAATTAATTATTCTTGTGCCTTTGATTAATCAACACCTTTATATGTACAAGATGAGATGCCTGAGGATGAGTCTGATAGTTGTGAGGTAGAAATCTTAAAGTACAAGACATTTTTAGATGATAATGAGACCTTCAACAAGAATATCACTGTGATCCTTATTAAGATTAGCAGGTATGGGTGAGTTTCGAAAGTTGTTGTAGGATGAGAGCCTCAAAAACAAGTTTAGGAGTAGTCCTTTCAGGCACTTTTTGGATTTGCCTGAGAGGCCACTATTTTAAGCATCTATAGAGCATAACCTTCTACTCCGTAGAGTATTGTGCGAGAAGACCCAGGAGTTATGATTTGATTATAAAAGATTACCAGTTTGCTTCGGCCTTCGTGAGTTCGCCATAATGACTGGACTCAACTGTGGACATTCTTACACGAATTCGAAGCTTCAAAAGTACCTTCTTGATGGTGAAAAGTTATGGAAACTTATTGCCAAAGGAAAAAGGTCTGTGACTGGTAAAATAGTGCTTGAGTTGATCAAATCAAAATCCAAAAAGATTGAAAAATACAAGTATGCATTATGCTTGATTTGGTTTGTCTACTATATTTTATTGGCAAAGGATTCGAACTGTGGTGTGTCTGAAACTACAGTTAGATTGGCCTCCATAGAAAAGGCTTTCTACAATTATCCATGGGGCCGAAAGAGTTTCTGATTGACTGTTGATTATCTTATGAAAGATATGAAAGAGCATCAACAATCTAAGGGTGACTCATATAACCTCTACGGATTTCCTTGGGCTTTCATGGTAACTAAATAAATCTCGTTCATTACTTCTATTTTAGTGTTATTTATATAATTTTTTATTTACTTTTTATCACACAATGTAGGCTTGGGCATTTGAAGCCATACCTCAATTGCGGCCAAAAGACTATCCAAAAGAGAGGACATTGCTGAGGATGAAGAGGTGGCTATTTGAAAAAGTAGAAAAAGACAAGCCTGATTCATTTCAAATCAAAGATCGTCCGATAAGGCTCATTCTGATAGATGTTTAATATTTGAAAGATATTTCAAACATTATATGTTTGAATCATCCACTGGATGTTTGAAACATCTCCACATGTATGTTTGAAACATCTTTCAAAAATCATCCACAGGATATTTGAAACATCTACATAATGACTGAAACATCTTTCAAACAACATGTGGATGTTTCTTAAATATTTTGCAGAAAGTATTTTAAACATCAAGCATGCCTCTAATATTTTTTGCGTATAATTTTTTTTATTATCTATCCAGGTGGTACACCTTTTTCTTTACCCTACAAAGGCTGAAAAGATGGAGCCTTACATCCAAAATCTTATTATCTTATCTGACAAAGAGGACATGATGATGGGTAATCTAAGTAAAGAGTTAGATGGAGTGATAGTCTTAAGGCATTTGGGTGGTGCCTTTAAGATAGAGAAGGGTTGTTTGCAAACCCCACAAGTTGGAGATAGTCATGTGGTTGGACGATATGATAATAGAACAGAAAAATCTATTGGTGGAGATGGTAAAACGGGAGAAGAAGTTGTTGATGACGATGATGGTGATGGTGAAATGCACTTTCATGATGATAATGGAAGGGGGGAGGGTTCTACTTATGATGATGGCAGATGAGCTGCTTCTATGGAAAAAACCGGTGATGAAATAAAAGATCCTGTTGTTACGGGTACATCTAGTATCCATTGTCCTTGCATATGCCTGATTGTCGGGAAAAGAAAAATGAGCAAATAAAGTGGAGGGATGACATGCAGCGTCAGTTGAACCTTATGAATGATCAGTTGAACTCTATGCACAAGACAATAGATGACTTGGTTCAAAAGATATCAAAAAGACATGTGGTTCTTCCCCGAGCTATTCAGGATCCTTACACAGAAGAAAAAAAAGGGAACGAAAATAGGAAGAAAACTGAAAAGGAAGAAACCTCCATAGCAGTCAGTGAGGAGAGGCTGGAAGTTAGTATTTATAAACCGATTAATTGGGAGATGAGAAATGCCCTCATGACATTTATCAAAAATAGGGGGGCTCAGATACAATTCATATGGGGGATGTTCAATTATGAAGACTTTAAGAACATTCAAGATTCTCAATTTTGGTTGGTGGATAAGGTATATATTCATAACCCTTTCATCTTGTTTTGATTTTTACTTCCCAATTTGAAACATCCTCTATGATTAATTGTGTATGGTTTACTGAATTGTTTGATCCACAATAATATTAGTCTTTGCAAGTTCAATGTTCAAAATTTTCTGTATCTCTATATGAAAGTTTTAGGCAAAAGTGTTTCCTGTCTGTAGTATCATGAAATAAAAACCAGATAATCCTTGAATTAAACTAATGTTTCATTATTTCACTTGCTCCAGTATAAGATGTTCTATAAGATGTTTGAAATATCCTGTAAGATGTTTGAAATATCCTAATGGATCTGTGACTGATGTTTATGGATGTTTGATATTTAGTACTAGTATGTGGATTATTAATTTAGTTATTTTGATTCTGCAACAGATGGAGGATTTCTTGGCTCTTATGCATATTAAACACAGAAGGTACCCCAAGCACTATGAATAAGCAGATATCATCCTGGATTGTAATTTTCTTTATATCTTAAAGGAACACTATAAAACTCTGTGTGATGGGGTGAATAAGGTGAATGATGCTCCATATCTTCCAATGATCTTGAATGAGTACCAATTTCATAAGGATGATCTAAAGTATGCTCGAGGAGAGATGCCTTTCTGTGGTGGCCGACCTTGGAATGGTGCGAAGAGGATCTTCTATATATACAATATTGAGAGGAACCATTATGTCATAGTTATATTTCTTGTTGAAGAGTCAAATATGCTTATTTACGACTGCAATACCTCTGTGTACACTGATGAAAAGTTGGGTGAATATTTGTATCCCATTGGCACAATGTTCCCAAGATACCTTCGATTATGTGGCCTTTTCATGCACTTGCCTAAAGAATCCTTGAACAATTATTGGATACCTGAAAGGGTATTTGATCTTCCACGATATGACACATATAATAGTTGTGGAGCATGGTCCTTAATGTTTATTGAGCATCTCATCACCAACTCTCCGATGGACAAGATGAACGGCAACATTGTTAGCGAGTTTAGAGAGAAAATGGCTGTGTATATCTTTCATAAGAACATGGAACCATGATATGATTTGTAATTGATGCATATTTTTATATTATTTCTGGATGGTATAAATTGACGATTTACCACTTTTATTGTTTAAGTTTATTTTTATGGATATTATCTGATTTTTTTGGATAGTTTTAATGGATATTTGGAACATATCTTTATGGAACATACCAATGATGTTTCAATTGATCGTCAACATATTGACCTTACTAAATTATTCATCAACCTATTTAATACTTTGAATAATTGCCCGCAACTTATTGTTCTCGTGGATAGTTAAACATAGAATAATTGAATAGGTCAAATAATTGATCGTGAACCTATTGACCTTGCGAACATCAACATATTTAATACTTCGAATAATTGATCGTCCACTTATTGATCTTGTGGATAATTATACATCGGCCTATTAAATTGATATAGTAAATAGGTCTAATAATTAATAATCAACCTATTGACCTATGAGAAAGTAAATATCAACCTATTGAATACTTCAAATGATTGACCGTCAACCTATTGATCTTGTAGATTTAATGAAAATCAATATCACATATCCTGATAGATGTTTCAAACATCTAACGCATATGTTTGAAACATCTATCAGGATGTTTGAAGAAATTTAGATGGCAAGGTGAAAAAAAATACAATGATATACTAGCATCAACATCGACATCAAACTACCATTAAACATCAACCTACTTGATACTTCAAATAATTGATCGCCAACCTAATGATTATGTGAATAATTAAATACTCAAAGGATTGATCGTCAGTATATTGATCTTGTGGATAATTATACGTCAACCTATTGAATATTTCAAATAATTTATCGTCAATCTATTGACCTTATGAATAATTAAACATAGAATAATTGAATACTTCAAATAATTGATCGTCAACATATTGACCTTACGAAATTATTCATCAACCTATTTAATACTTTGAATAATTGCTCGCAACTTATTGTTCTCACGGATAGTTAAACATAGAATAATTGAATAGGTCAAATAATTGATCGTGAACCTATTGACCTTGCGAACATCAACATATTTAATACTTTGAATAATTGATCGTCCACTTATTGATCTTGTGGATAATTATACATCGACCTATTAAATTGATATAGTAAATAGGTCTAATAATTAATAATCAACATATTGACCTTATGAAAAAGTAGATATCAACCTATTGAATACTTCAAATGATTGACCGTCAACCTATTGATCTTGTAGATTTAATGACAATCAATATCAAACTTCCTGATAGATGTTTCAAACATCTACGTTAGATGTTTCAAATATACTAAGGATGTTTGAAACATCTGCGTTAGATGTTTCAAACATCCTAAAGATGTTTCGGATGTTTCAAACATCTAACGCATATGTTTGAAACATCTATCAGGATGTTTGAAGAAATTTAGATGGTAGTTGAAGGTGAAAAAAAATACAATGACATACTAGCATCAACATCAACATCAAACTACCATTAAACATCAACTTGATACTTCAAATAATTGATCGTCAACCTAATAATTATGTGAATAATTATGTATATTTAATGACAATCAATATCAAACATCCTGATAGATGTTTCAAACATCTGCGTTAGATATTTGAAATATCCTAAGGATGTTTGAAACACCCTTAGGATATTTGAAGAAATTTAGATGGTGGTTGAAGGTGGAAAAAAAATACAAGGACATAATAGCATCAACATCAACATCAACATCAAACTACTTTAAGATGTTTGAAATATCTATCAAGATGTTTGAAGAAATTAAGGTACTTAAAGGTGTAAAAGAACTCAAGTACATAATAAAATTTACTAAATGATGTTTAAAAAATACAGTAATTGTTAATACAAATCTAAAGATTATATAGTTCTCCAATAACATCAACATCAAATTACCAAAACAAGTACAACAATAAAGTCATTAAGCCACAATGGAGTTGCTTGTTCCTTCAGTTCTCTTCTTGCAAGTAGTTCTTTTGTGGCCAGTCCTTTTGCATATGGAGCATCTGTTTTGCTTCTTTTTTACTTCCCCGCTTGCTGGAATCCGCTTTGTCTTCCTTCTTCCAGGTTGAATTTCACATGAAGGTGGAGGTATTTTTCTCTCAACAAGCTCAGGAGGAACCTCCCAACATTCTTCAGAAGAAACCGGATTAATTTTTATGACATATGCATTCACGTATGTGTCTATATAATAAAAGTCAGAAGTATAGTCATAAATGCTCGTTCCGTATTAAGCACCAAACTCAATTCTAAGGGCTGCCATAGCATGTGGAAAATATATTTTGTCTAGGTCGAACTCTCTACAAGAACATGTTCTATTGCGTAGATTAACCTGTGTAACCGCACCATGACCGGTGATGTTGAACACTTGTTGCCTTATTGGATAGACAAATAGCCTGTTGCCCAAAGTTGCATTTTTATTAATCTTCTTTTCAACTGAAGGGACACAAATGGTTGGAGTGTCAAGGAACTGTATACGCCTCTCATGGAAGTTTTGGGCAAACCTCCTGTTAATAGCATCGAATAAGACAGTGATGAGGAATTCTCTTTCTAGTAGAAATATTAAGTTAACAGACTCGACAATATTTGTGGTCAACACTTCATACCTGAAATAATAATATATAAGATTTTTTTAGAATATGGAATATAAGCATTTTCATGGATGTTGGAAACATCTCGTAAGTTGTTTGAAATTGGAATGCAGTAACATGTTTCATGTGAAGCCTGAAACATCTCATAAGATGTTTGAACTAGGAAGTCCAGTAACCTGTTTCATATGAAGCCTGAAACATCTGAAGAGATGTTTGCAACATCTAAAAAGATGTTTGAAACACCTTAAGAGATGTTTCAAACACCTTAAGATATGTGTCAAATATCTTAGGGAATGATTCGAACACATTCAAAGATCTTTTACCAGGGAGTTCGCATTAACGTACTTGTTACCAGGGAAGTGCGCTCTACTCCATTTGTGAAACCCAACATCATCCTCAAGATATTTGGCAATTATTACATCGTTATCTTTGATTTGTTGAAAATGATCATTGAACTCATCAATCCTATATGCTTTAGCTGCAGAATAATAATGGTGAAGTAAATCGCCGCAATGAAAAGTTTTGTGAATATTTTCAGCAAGGTGCCTCATGCAAAATCCGTGATGAGCATGAGGGTAAAATTTTGATATCCCATTTGCTATGCTTATGTGCCTATCAAAAATTATACACAACTCAACACTATCGGGGTGTATACTAGACAATTGTTCAAAACAATATTCATATGTGGCATCACACTCCTTATCTACTACACAAAATGCCATAGAAAAAATATGGTTCTCTGAATCTTGTCCCACGGCAGACAACAACACTCTACGATACTTTCCCGTCAAAAATGTCCGATCAACGGCTATAACTTTCCTCATAAACAAAAACCCCTGAATTCAAGCTTCATAAGCTACAAAAGAGTACTGAAACTTCCCACAATTATCAAGCTTCAGTGTCGTCTTGCTTCCTTCATTTGCCTTCCTAAGCGCGTATCGGTACGTATCTAAAATTGCATACCTGTGCTTTGGAGTCCGCCTTACCATAGCCTTTGAAATATGACCTCCCTTCATACACTTCCAATAATTAACATTACAATCCAAATCTAAATGAACTATTTCCATAATTTCTTTGTTAGATGGACCTCTTCAAACTTAGAATGGATGTATTCACCAATGATATCCGCTGAGGCGTGTGGATGCTTTTCTGTAAGATGTTGTGACCCACATGTGTGCTCATTCTTGTACCTCGTAATATAAAACATGTTAGTACCTATATATTTGATGGCTCGCAACCACCACTTGCAATTGTTGTCTACACATTTGATACAGTACACAAATTTAGTACTCTTCACTAATTTGAAACGGAAAGGAGCCTTCAAGGAAGCAAGCGTCAATGACACAACTAGCTCGCGCTTATTTTTGAAACTTAAACCCTTATAAAACTTCGTGCCGTCTTCATAATTGTGGCTACTTTGTATTGGTTGTTCTATCTCTTGTGAGTTGCCTTCAACTCCAAGAAAGTTTGCATATTCTTCTTCTTCGGTTTCTGGAGCATCCATATTCAAAGGATCCATTTTTGGAATAGCGATATTCAAAAGATCTTCTTCAATATCATCCAATCCATGGATATCATATTGTTCCATTGGAGGTGAATTTGTAAGTTCTACCGATCTTTCAACCACAGATATCTTTATAATAGGCCTATTTTCATCTTCCAAATAATAGCTCAAACTATCATAATTTTTTATTTTAAAGGGAGCTACTTTCTTGTGCTTTTCACCAATGCTATGCATGTAAGTTATGGAGATATCACTCGAATAACAAGTTAATTCACAACTGGCAATAATTTTGTCAATAAACTCATCATACGTAACATCTCTACACACCTTTATTATAACCGTCTCTTTACTCTTCGAACGCCAGGTAAAACGGGTAGAGCACTCCACCCATTCACCATGACAATCAACTCCCAATACAATATAATCAACCATTTTGTAATTGAATACCTGAAAATATCACAAATATATAAATAATTGATATAAAGAATCATTTTTTTGCAAGCATCTTAATGATGTTTCAAACTTTCTAAGAAGATGTTTAAAACATCTTGAGAATATACTTAGGATATTTGAAATATCCTAAGAGGATGTTTGAAATATCTTGAATGGACTTTCAGGATGTTTGAAACATCTCACCGGATGTTTGAAACAACTCACCGGATATTTAAAGAATCATAGAACCTGATATCTACAGACGAAAAAAAGAAGATTAAACACCAACAGTGACGAATAGACTGAATATCTCCCTTGAAATAATGCACAAGAATTTAGCAAATCACAATAAAGTATTTCTCAATGGTGCAATAGTCAATCTCTAATTGTTCTTGTTCTTTTTTCACCAATCTTTCTCAACAAAGAACAAGAATCTCAAAGACAAAGATCTGTGAAAAAATAATGTTGGGATTAAAGAAAGAAGAAGAATAGATTGAACACATCATAAGAAAGAAGAAGAAGAAGAAGAAGAAGAAGAAGAAGAAGAAGAAGAATAAGAAGAAGAAGAAGAAGAAGAAGAGGAAAAATGTAGGTTTTGGTGAATTGGGAAAGAGGAATGGGGGATGGAAGCGGGACTGGGAGCTGGGGAGGGTTCCGTTTTTAGAGTGTGGGGCCCATTTGGGGCAGTTGTGATAATTATAAAAGTTTTTTTTTTTAAACCTAGTTATAAATATTAAATACTAACCATGAAAGTGTCCTTTTTACACCAATCTTAACACTTTTGTCTTATAAATTGCTTTAAGTGTTCAAAAGTCCTTTAAATTTAATTGCCTCTAGAGTATTGTTATAAATCTACTATTTTAGAAATAAAATAAGCTTTATATCCTATCCAAATATCATGGTGCGATAAGGGGTACTTTATCGAAGTTAGGTAGAGAACTTGACTAACTTTTCTACTCCTATGATATCTCTGAATAGCAGGTACTCAGCAGTCATCATATCGAAGTAATGAATCTATTAAGTGGAATACCTTGTAAGGCCTCACTCATCTCTGGCTTAATCTCTCATCCCTTTCTTATGTTGAATTTTATTGTGATATTTATTGTGCCTTTGGATAATATTTCGTTGATGTCGTACTTAACTGAGAGTTCTCCCGGTTTCGAGAGAACCCGGTTAACCACCTCCTCACAGTTTGCATGAGATTCCACTTATTCTATGTCATTGTAAAACTTAGGTTGTTGTTCCTCTATTGAAGATAAAAGCGATGGTCCGGGCTGTCTGAAATAAGAGATAATTTTTTCAGTCCTAATCCTAATAAATACCACATGAAGGCTTGCCTATCCCTTATTTGTCCATTAAGTCTATTTTTTTGGCAACATAAAAAATACCTAAATTGTAATACATAAGAGGAAAGACGATTAACTAATTATGCTACTATAAGCACCCCAAACTAAAAATTACAACTGAAAATCCAACTTTTGCCCTACTACAAAATAAGGCGAGGGATCCACCCCCAACAGAGAACCCAACCTTTGAACGCAGGGCCTGAAAGACCACTTCTGGAATAACCATTGAAACAGACTCATTCAGGACCACATACTACCAGATCGATACTAACTTACCTACTCCTGCTCCTACCGGATCCAAGAGGGTTGATGCCTGATTCTTCGACCCATTACTCATTGCTTCCCCACTTAATAAGGATTGCAATCTCGGCTTGCCATTGCAATATCGAAAACGGTAGGATAGAAAGCTCCGATTTGGTATTTTATTTTGACCGGCAGAAGCTTACAACACAACATGGTAATTGATCGAGTGTACTTTCCTTTATCCTTCTTCCCTTACTTAATGACAGAGTCCACCGCCTGCCTTAGTAGTCTCAAATAAGGCATGCAAGCCGAGTTGAGCTATCACTCCGATTGGAATAGATATACATAACCCCTCTGCTCCATACTCTAGTCAGCCTTCTATCTCTTTCTCCAACTTTCGATGGTTGGTTGAGGAAAACTCCAAAACTAGGGTTCCAAAAAGCTTACCTTATATTATAGAATAGTTTGATAAAGGGGCACCCCTACTATACACCTAAACTACAAGCTAGTACGCAATGACTGAAAAGCCGTTGTGACTGGACGGTATTCACGAGCAGATGACAATCATAAGTGAAGAAGGGTCTTATGTTACCATTTTTGGTGGTAAAGAAGATGTTCTTATTTTTCCATTTCCCAAACCCACTACAGCTTTCAAGATTGGGTTGGTGTTCCGATAAGCGAGAGGTTTAAGCTCCACGAGGTAAAGGACCAAGTGTATGCCACAAGTGATTTGTCTTTGAGGAGGTACAATGTTGTTATAAATCTACAATTTTAGAAATAAAATAAGATTTATATCCTATCCAAATATCGTGGTACGATAAGGAATACTTTATCTAAGTTAGGTAAAAGACTTAGACTGCCTTTTTTACTTCTATGATATCTCTGAATAGCATGTACCCACAGACGTCATATCAAAGTAATGAATTTACTAAGTAGAATCCCTTGTAAGGCCTCAGTCACCTCTTCCCATGGAAAACACTTAATCTCTCATCCCTTGCTTATGCTGAATTTTATTGTGACATTTATAAACTGTTTGGCCAAGCTTCAAAAATCATCTTTGTGACAACAAATTTCGAGTCTGTAATATTCAAGATAAGAAAAAGGTTACAAATTACAAAATGTAATATGAAGAGTCGACTTGGGTTGCAATCTCAAGAATGTCACTAGATCTGCAAATGAAGTCCTCTGATTCTTCTCCTCACAAACGTCGCTTCAAGGGCTCTTGGCTTGTTCTTGAAAGGACGGGATCCGTCACGAACAGTTTGATGGCCGTCACGAACAATGATTTGAGATTTAGCTATCACGAACGAAAGATTTGGAATTGCCTCTTGGATTTTTGACTTGTACTCCATTGTTGGATTTGTTTACGAACGAAGATCGCCAAGGTAGAAGAAAACTTTAGATGCTTCCTTGGAGTTTCTCCAGCTTTTCTCGAACTTGCTTGATGTCTTTCTCTCTGTGTTGTCCCTCTTTAGCCTTATGGGAGCTCTCTATTTATAATGGTAGAATAGGAGAGTTGTGATAAAGCCAAAAGCTTTTGTTATGATTTTATTTGTCCATTTGAATTATGAACCCATCTCATTTAGTTACACTTGGCATGTTTTTATTGGCCAGTTAACTGGACATGTCGCTTGATACATGGCAACATATTATTGGCCACTTCTTTTGACTTGGCGCCATGTAATTTAACATGTGGCATTTGTTTGGGCTTTAAGATGTAATTTTAGCCACTTGGACTTCGGGCTAGTGAAAGGGGCTCATATTTTGAAGTCCAATTAAATAAACGAGCCCAAATAAAGTCAGATTTTAATTTAAATCCATATTGGACTTAAATAATTAAACTTGATTTAGGCTAATCATTTCTTGAATTTAAGAATTTGTCCCAGACTTTAGTCCATAAAAATTCGTATGTTACAAATGCCTCCTACTACAAGACTTGACGGTGTAGATTTGCCGAACCTCCACGACTAGGCTTGAAGTATTGTTAATGATGGTCAACTTGGGCCTTGAGCTGACTTAGAATTTCCAAAAGAACTTGTTTGAAATAAACCCCTTAAGCTTTGGGGCTTTAATATGAGCCCATATTGAGTAGGAGCGAGGCAAAGCCGAATTGTTCGTAGCCTGCGGTAATTCCAGACCTCTTTACTCCCTTAATCATGAAACAAAACACTTCCTTATCAGAACATGGATGGACTTCAACTTTTTGATTACTCAAAATCTTTTCTGTTGAGATCCTCAATTTGATTCAGATGGAGTTATCCCTATCCTGCGATTCCCGGCTCTTTTGAGTTTACCTGCTGCTTTCCTACGCCTATAAAAGGGTAGATTACGATGCACAAATACGTATCCAAACTTGTTAAGATACATATTCAGCCCTCTTTGCATGGTAGCAGTTGACAGGTGATTCTCTCTGCGAAATTGTTTGGCTTTCTTTATTATCATTGCTCAGTTTTGTTCCTTTGCTAAATGCTACCTAAAACCTTTGATGGAGTTCCTATATCCCCGTAGCAAGTAGTTCTAATACCAATTAGACGCCTAACTCATATAGTTAATATGTTGCACGCCAGATGTTTGTTATTTGGACTTCGTTCTTGCACAATATGCGTCATTAGTTTTCATGTCGTTAGCTAATAAACTGAACATTGCCTTCATCGAGCAGACACTGAGCCTCGATCACTTATGCAGCTGGTTCAAGACCTTAGGCATCTACTGATGTTAAGATATCTACTTCACAATTCTCGCGAGACTTGCCACCTTTAATAGCAGTGTCGGAGGCGTAACATCATTCGTCGCAGCAGCGCCTTGCTTCATTCTGGTGAGGATAAATTTCTTTTCCAAGTACTAGGACCAGGTACGACCTCAAATTCTTGAAACGGGACTATGCTGCAGGTGCTACATCATATATAAAAGTAGCTGCCATGTTTTAGGCAAATTTCAAAACTTAACTTCGAATTCAGTTACTGATCCTTCAACTTTGCGCGTCTTCACGAGAAAAAAACATATATTTTTGCAGATATATTGAAATTGCAATCCGTCTTTGGTGTCGTGAAGTAGACTTCCGAGACTACAATCTACACCAGAATCAGGTTCAAATTCCCGGTGAATTTACACAGGTAATCTTCTGAACTCAACTCTGGATTTTGGGTGCTCTATTTTTCACAGCTTTGCGCGCTGACTAAAAAAATCATATCTTTCTGCAGACACGTCCAAACCATAATCCGCTTATACCTTTGGAAAGAGGACTTCTGGGACTATAATATATACAAAAATCAGATCCAGATTCTAAGTATATTTATACAGATACTTGTTTGAACTCAGTACTAGATTTCTGGCGTTCTGCTTTTTACAGCTGCAGCGCCCCGACTAAAAAAATCATATTTCTTTGCAGACACGTTGAATTCACAATCCGATTACACCGTTGGAAAGGGAACTTCTGGGATTACAATATATACAAAAATCAGATCCAGATTCTAAGTATATTTGTACAGATACTTGTTTGAACTCAGTACTAGATTTCTGGCGTTCAGTTTTTTACAGCTCTGCGTGCAGAGGCGGATCCATGATTTGAAGTTTATGGGTTCCTATTGTAATCTCAAATTAATATGCAATAATAACTGGGTTCACAGTTATATATTTATAGATATTTAATAAATTTTTTAATAAAAATACAGGGTCTCTGCAAAAGTTACTGGGTTCCCGGAAACCCATTAACTATACTCTACATCCGCCACTGTCTGCGCGCCCCGACTTAAAAAATCATATTTCTCTGCAGACACGTCGAAACCTCAATCCGCTTGCGCCGTTGGAAAGAGGACTTCTGAAACTATAATTTCCATAAAAATCAGGTCCAGATGCTTTTTAGATTTGCACAGTAAATACTTCGAACATGGTCCTGAATTTTGGATGATTTTCCTTTGACAGCTTTAAGTGCCTTGACAGACATTTTTTGTTTTAATACTTTGCTCGTGCATTGTCTCTTTTGGCAACGTAGTTTATTTTTTCTAACTCTTCCATTCTTTCTTTTCTTTTTGTTTGCAGTTCCTGAGAGTTACAACTTGATTTTGATATCAAGTTGTAGACAATAAAATTGCGTCAAGAAAATAATCGAGACTGAAAAAATATTGCAACAATCGTAGTATTTTATTTCAAATAATATGAGTGTACAATCTCTATGAATCCTCTTATTCTACTTTTCCAATGTAAATTCAAGGGCCTTTGAACTTGATCTTGAATCTATATTTGTTGTCACGAACGATGATCTTGAATTCAACTAGCACGAACTTTGATTTGAACTCGTACTCCTTGAACCTTGATTTGTTCTTCGTTCTTGAACTTGAGCTTGAACTTGATTTGTTCTTCGTTCTTGAGCTTGAACTTGATTTCTTGAACTTGAACTTGATTGCTTGAAATTTGAAACTTGTGGAGGAATTTGCAGTGTTTGATCCACGAGCTCTTTTTTGCTTCTTGTTATAACTTCTAGTGTTTTTTCTTGGTTATGAAGACCCCTATTTATAGTTGTGGACGAGAAGAGTTGTGATGTGAACAAACTCTTTTTGACCAATCAGGTTGAAGCATGACAATGCCGCATTTGATTGGCCAGAACATGTCACTTGCACATATGGCGCAGTTTCATTGGCCCTTCAATTTGACTTGGAATGTCTTGTCATTTTGACACGTGGCATGATCCCATTGGCTCTTCTGTTTGACTAGACGTGCCACGTCTTTTGACACGTGGCACCAAATTGGACCTCTTGGGCCTAATGAAGTGGGCTCATCACTTTTAACCGCATTTAAATTGGCTAACCCAATAAATTTAGATTTATTTATTTAATCCATATATATTGGAATAATATAATTAATCTAATCATATTAGCCCATAATATTTATTTGGACTAACATATATTTAAAGTATAGTCCAAAAATTTTATTAAATTTAAATTCAATAAATTTTGCATGTCTACAAATGCCCCCTACTTCAAGACTTGTCGGAGTTTTAAAACCCTTTTTTGTAAGACTAAACTTGAAGTATTAACGGAACATTAAATTTGGGGTTCGAGTCAAGTAGAGGTTGTGTCCACAATTTATTCCTTGAGACTTTCAATATCAATCCACATTCGTATGAGAATAATGCCAACTTACTTAGGCAAATAATTCTTGGCACTTGAACCACCTGTGCCAAAGATCTTCATTTTCCCTTTATTAGCAAAATAGTACAACAGTAGTGGTTAGGCTAGAAAAAGTCAAATTCACGTGTTGTATCCTTAATGCATTCACGTGACATCTACTTTGACAATTTAATTTGCTTTAGACTCCAAGATAATTATATTTTTGCCAGCGATCTCCTACGTTGAATTAACTTACTGCCGCTGCCTCCACTAGCCAAATCCTTGTAGGAAACAATATGTAGCAATGTCCCACATCGGAAAAGCCTTATCCAAAGCCATCATTAATCATCTATATAAGGTGGAATATTTTCTTTTCCTTTGTTGAACACCAATTCATAGTGTTTTGACGATTGCGGAGCATCACTGAAGGTAAAAAAAATTATTTTGTATTTTTTTATGGCAGAATAACCTAATAAACATTTCTACTTGTCCCGCTTTGTCATCCCTGTCCCGATACCTTACAAAATTTTATCCAGACACTCTAGTTTTCAAAACACATTACTTTAAACCCCTCTTACAGTTAACCAAGCATATGTGGCAATTTCATGACCGAGTTGGATAAAATACGTGAATTTCACGCGTATAACGAGAGTAAATATAAAAAAGTTAGACTAAAAATGATTAAAATAAGAAGACAAAAGAAAAAGTAAAAGTAAAAGTAAAAGACAAAAGAATAATATAAGAAAAAATAAAATATCTCTCTTCTTTCTTCTTTCCCCAC
>AWOL01S0051575.1:875-12361 GCA_000715115.1 Nicotiana otophora | reverse complement strand
TATGATTCACCAATAGGGGTGAACTGATTCCTTCTGAAGGGCTCTCTTGGGCGAGGATTGTATTGGGGAACACTTGGTTGGGGATTATATGGAGCTTGGTAGGGACAGGCATTTATGGGATGTGGAGCTCGATTTTGTGAATAATGCTCTAATAAGGTTGTGCGTTCATCACCGCATAGGGAGGCGGTGCCACGGCATAAGCATCATCTTGATGGGGATAATAGTGTTGTGGGACCTTAGGAAGCATATATGATTGGTTGAATGACCTGGAGGCCCCCCTCGAGCTCGAAGCCATCATGGCTCCCCCTTCCCTCCTGTTTCTGTTCATCAAACCCCCCGAACTATTCTGAATGGTCTATGATGTGGCCTTAAAGGCAGCATGACTCAAGATTCGGCCTGTTTTTAAACCATTTTCGACCATCTCCCCAATTTTGATAGCTTCGGCGAACAGATTACCCATAACAGACATCATGTTCTGGAATTAGTTCGCCTTTTGGGTTTGTAGAAAGACCGTAACCATTTCTGCTTCGTCCATTGGAGGCTTTACCCTGGCGGCTTGCTTGCGCCATTTGACAGCATATTCACAAAAACTCTCCGCGATTTTATTTTTTAAATTGGACAAAGAGTTCTCTTTTTGGATTTTTTCACTCATGTTTTTTTTTCGCTCTTTTATTTCTTTGTTATTTTTTGTCACTCTTTTCTTTCTTCTCTTTTTTTTTTACTCAGTTTGTTTGATGGCAATGATCGAATCATGACGCCGCATGAATCAGATCTTGCATAATTCGAAAATACCGGGAACAAAGTACATAAACTAGCTCTTTTTTTTCCTTTGAAATTTTTGAAAAGAAGACTTCTTAAAGAAGAAAGAAAATATTTTTTTGGATTTTGATTGATTTTTCTTTTTCTTTTTTTGAATTTTTGGGAGAAAAACTTCTAAAGAAGGAAAAAACATATTTTTGGATTTTGATTTGATTTTTTTTTCGAATGAAAGACTTCTAAAAAGAAAGAAATATTTTTGGTTTTAAATTTTTTTATTTGAAATTTTCTAAGGAAAGACTTCTAAAGAAGGAATTAAAGAAAAATATTTTTGGATTTTGATTGATTTTTCTTTTTCTTTTTTTGAATTTTTGGGAGAAAAACTTCTAAAGAAGGAAAAAACATATTTTTGGATTTTGATTTGATTTTGTTTTTCGAATGAAAGACTTCTAAAAAGAAAGAAATATTTTTGATTTTAAATTTTTTTATTTGGAATTTTCTAAGGAAAGACTTCTAAAGAAGGAATTAAAGAAAAATATTTTTGGATTTTTGGAAATTTGGGGCCGGAACCGATGAGGTTTGCCTACGTATCTCACATCCGGTGAGAATCAGACCCGCGTAGTTCGGTCAAAACCGACTATGTTCTCTTTTGATTTATGAAAATTAATCCTTAAAACCATAGAAGTAGACCACATCGTCCCCTTATTTTATTTTATTTTATTTTTAATTTGTTTCTTTTAACGTACATTTGTACAAAAATCAGAGAATTTCTCTCTTGTTCATTCAACTAATCTATCCTAAAGCTGGTCAATATGCAAGTCTCTCAATTACTGCAACAGATAGTACATAACATGAACATATTGGTCTCAACAATGTACCAGTCTTAAAACAGAACCCGGCCCATGTGTCGAGCGCTGCTAAGTCAAATGCACTTGATGCAAATAAAGCGAACCTACTAGGGATATCCGGCATGAGGTTTGTTCTTCTAGGTTTAAATACTGGTGGAGAAAGGTATCTAGACTGGCTTACTCGAGCAGACAACTCGAGCCGATGAGGGTCAGCGTAAAGGGTATCATTGCTTTCCGGCTTAGCTGGTGGTACTCCTCGCCTAAAATATGTGTGACTAAAAATCCTTCACCGGGTGGCAAGCACCTCGGCTATCTCAAATAAAGCGGGCTATGTTAAACAAATGCCCAATTTTAATTTCAAGAAGACTCAGAGGGGGTGCGTGAGAAGACAATTTATAATGTACAGTTCAACAATATCAAAGCGGTAAAAAACAGATAAGTAGCACTTTAGGCCCCCCAAAAAATCACAGTATATACAAAATTAATTAAGCCAAATAAAAGTCAACATGTACAAGCTCGAATTGTGGTTGTCCCCAGCGGAGTCGCCAGAGCTGTCACACCCAGTTTTTACCCCCCAAAAGATATGTATGTTATAGATTATTGTGGGTTAAAGAGTTTTTCCAATTGAAGTGACAAATTGGAGTAAGGATTATTTTATTTACTGAGTCGCCACTTGGAATTGATTTTTTGGGTGTTCAAGTCACCTTTTATTTGAATCCCTATTCAAAAGAAGATTTGACTCTTTTATCATTGGTCTGCAAAAATAAAGTCCGGGTAAGGAATTCTGTTGACCGAGGAGAAGGTGTAAGGCATTCCCCGAGTCCCGTGGTTCTAGCACGGTCGCTTTATTGACTACAACTTGGCTTGAGTTAATTTGGATAAACTGTGATTTATTGGTTTTTATGTTTTATCTATCCGCTTTTAATTATTAATATATGGAATTATCTTTGAAATAAATCACGTGTGTGAATCCGTTTTGTTTATTGTGCTAAAATTATGTCACACGTACGTGTACACAATTAATTTATGTTAAGATTATTTTGGCCAAAGTTGCGCGAACACATACTTCGGTTTTAATTTTCAAAATTACAATTATGCTACGCGAACGTATACATAATCGCGATAAACTAATTAAAAGCGCGCCTAAAGCACTCTATTGGTGTTCAAAAGTTATTTTCCTAAACTACTTTGAGATTTATTGTGAGATCATTGATTATGGATATTATTAATTCAAATTAACTATCAAAGATTCACTGCCTACTAAACTTGTTTCTACGCCTACTAAACCAAACAACAACTTGTCCAATTTAACAAACCTTTCTTAAACATTATAAAATGGTCTAAGCACTGGAGTACTCCAATTGCCAATTAACCAAGAAACCAACTCAATGGCTATATCCAAACAAATAGTAAGGAGACAAACTCCATGAATTTCACAATACAAAAGGATGTGTTCATAAACATGGCAGTAAATCAAACAAAAATGGAAAGAATAAACCTCCAAGCAATTTACTTAACTTTTACATATATTTATCAAATAGCCATTCATGCTCCTTTCACGTCCTTTTATACCCATTTCACACAGTAGCTTTATTGATTCAAGTAAGTAAGGTATAAACAGCTACTGATCAAACAGAAATTAAGGCCAAATTAAATCAGAAACCATGACTCTTACAGTACTACGTTGGAAATTATTGAGTTTAAACAAATTTGCCATTTCAGAAAAGGGCCAAATAAGCAAAATCAAGGTAATAGACCCAATTCTCTTGTAGCATAAACCCACACCCAACGACCTAAATCAGACCCATAGCCCACTAGCATTAAACCCAAATCTCTTTTCGTTTTTTAGCTTAAACAAACAAAAACGTCATATCTCAATTTACCAATGAAACTAGACAAGCTTAATACTAATAAATAATTCATCTCAATAAATAAATAACTAAAACATGACAAAGCTCATGGGAGCTCAATAGATGACGTGAAGATTCAAACAAAATTTGCTAAGAAAAAACTTTTATATTTGAAGGATGAGTGCAAAAAAAGTAATAGGTGAGTAAAAAAAGTAATAGGTGAGTAACGGACCTTTAGAAGCTTTTTCCAAAAAATGAACCCGGGTTTACACTTTTCTTAGCCGTGACTAACCGAGAACCTCCACGAGAACCTCAAAATCTCGTCGGAACTCAACTGCGCCCTCGTCGTCCTCGACTCAAACCCCTCTTTAGAGATGGCAGTGGGGCGGGGCGGGGCGGTTGCGGTGCGGGTTTAACCTTAACCCGCGAAAATTTCAACCCATCCCGTCCCGCATAACAAAATTTTCAGTAATCAACCCGCCCCACCACGACCCGCATAGCAAAAGTTTTTTTTTTTTTCAATTTTAATGAGTAATTTTTGCCCTATTATTATATTAGTAGTGTTGGCATTTTCTAAGAAATCAACGTATTAATATGTAATTTTTTTCTTTATATGGTCAGCTTTTAAAAATTTGTTGTACCGTTTTCCTCGATTAGTATTTGAATATTCTTCTATGATTATACAAATGTCTAAAGCTTCCTATTCTTATTTACATACATAAAATTATAAAAAAGAGAAAACAATAATTTGATCTATGGGACAAATTTAGTTAAAAATTATCAAAAGATCGCTGCAATCCACTACGAGATCTATACTATCTAAGAATTTTTGGTGAATTGAGAATTTTTTAAATACAAAAAATAAGATTTTGGTGTATTTCGTTTGGAACAGCTGAACAAAAACAAGATTTTGTATTCATGAAAGTCTATTTATAATCTTTCAGATTTTTAAGTTTTTCTTGTCAAATTAACATTTTTAATATTAAAAAACAGTCAATTATATATGACTGATAACCCATGGAAGAACCATAATTTTGTGAGGAAAGCAGCAAAGTCACGATGGTATTTGTCAAAAGTACCTCACCCGTAACCGCCTGCAACCGCATCAAGATTTTAAAAAATGTTCGTACCCGCCTCGCATCCGTCCCGTACCCGCATAAGTCTAAACCCACTCCGCCCCGTCCCGCACCCTCCCCGCCCATTGCCATTCCTACCCCACTTTTTCAAACAACTAAGACCGAAACTAGCTGGGCTTTGAATCACACAGCATTTCGATGACGAGTGCTGGTTTTTGGGAGGACGAACAGTTTATTTTGGAACCATGAGTCGCTGGTTTGTCTAGCTGATGGTCTCGTTTTTGTTGATTTTCAGGTGGGTTTAAGAAGGAAAAAGAGGATTTAGGGGAATTATGAGTGGGTGACAAGAAGTGGGAGACAAAGAGTGGGGGACATGAGTAAGGACATGTCTGTAAAAAATGTGAGCGGAAATGATGGAGTGAGAAGTGAACTATTAGTGAGATGAGTGAAAAAAAATTCAAACATAATCAAAAATTAGGTACTCACGGGTATATGTTATTCTTGTCTTTCACTGGACAAGGGAATGCGTACATCCCACGTAGGTTGATCGGTCTGGACTTGGTCCTGTGAACATTCTGGATAGTAGATATTTGAGATGGACAACTTTTTTAACGAGTGCTTCCTTGAATGAGTATTTTGTGGGGGGTCCTCTTCTATTTGGTTTTCCAAACTTATCGTTGGGAAATTAGGGCTTCCATAGGGGTATCAATGGATATTCGAAAACCGATAAATCAACCGAATCGTATTGCACCGAATCAATTTTTGGGTTTCTTATTAAGAAACCGTAGGTTTTTATATAAATTTATAACCGCACCGATAATTAGAATAGGTTTTTTATTTTATAAAAATAAACCGAAAATATCGAATTGTACCGAATAAATTTTACATGTGGAAAATATATTTATCTAATAAGTTTAAAAATAATAATGCATTAAAGTTTTCTTTAGGCGTTGGAATTATGAAAACTATCACAACCCAACAAGTAATTAAACTCAAAATACTAATTCTAAAACCTATTAGACTACTTCTACTTAAACTAAGTTATTTCAAGTTCTTTATTAGCAAGGCACAAAATATTCTAGCGATTATGAGTAACAAACTACAATGTATTGAATATGTTTCCTTTCATATAATTTAGATTTATCTTTTTGAATATTTAATCTTCTGACTTTATTCTTGAATCTCAGCTTGGTTAATATCTTTCCACTCGTGTGATTTATATTTTCTTTGCCTTTGCTTGGTTTCTTTTACGTTGTTGTAGAATAGTTGATGGATCTATACTCTAGCCATCTTTTATTTTTTTTAATTTATCACCTTTTAAATAATAAAAAAGTCTAGAGAGTTTTGTTAAGTCCTATAAAAGAACGTATGTTATTGCATTCTACTTCTATTGGTGAATATTACATGATATTTAAAAAAATACCGAAAATTAACCGAACCGTACCAATACTGAAGAGAAACTGATATGATTAGGATGATTTCGAAAAGTCTAATTTTGATTATATATAATAGAATAACTAAAAAATTGATATGATATAAATAACCGATTGAACCGAACCATTCACACCCGGAGAGTTTAAAGGGAATTAAAGGGGATTTTCTTTACAAGATATGGTGATGAAGCCATATCACAAGTGTGTGTGCTGTTAGAGGAAATATAGAGAGTGGTCAAAGTCTCTCTCTAAACTAATTGTCGCGTGCGTTATCTAGTCTACTATACAAATAAACTTCATATAGATTTTAATTTTTTTTACGTCGGTGTCACTGCAGGAATACATCAACATCATGGTTAGTGCGCATTGGAGAATAGTTTATTAGTTGTAGGATTGCGGTTGATGATGAATATTGATGTTTAATAATTATTTTTTATTAATATGAATTACTGTTCTTGGTTATTTTTTTAATTCTGTGCATAATTACTTAATTGTGTGGCCAACATGTAAGTTTTATTTGCTATTTATATTATGCTTGGGAAAATCGTGCTTAAATTATAGAAGAATTAAAGAGAGCATATTTTTGAACTCATGTCTCGAGGAATGATTTCACGAGTAGAATATAAATTTAGTGAGCAGTGCCAAATCTTTCTATGGATTGCTTCAAAGTGTTAGCTTCAAGATTTCACGTATTGATTTTGATGATCAATACAATTATTAATAAAAAAATATTAACTTGTGGTAAACTTATTTTTGTACATGTTTGTTTAAGGAAGAAGATGTTGGTAAAGTTCCAAACAAATATGGGAAAGAAAATATCATGTGATGAATTTATGAGCGAAAATATAATCAAGGAAGATTATTTTCAGAGATTTAATCTCCAAACTCATAGAATGAATAATATTTGAAAGTCAAATTTCAAATATTGAATGGTTGCCTACAATATAGAAGACTCTATGAAAATTATGGAAGGAAAGTTTTCAATATCTTGAAAGGAAGGTTGCTAAAATCCTAGAGAAGATCTATTATTTTGTGAAAGGAAGATACTATATGGAAGAGATACTACAAGTTCAAGGAAGAATATATTTTTTATGGAAAGAGAATATATTATGGGTGTTAATCTATGATGGAGACAGATTATTTCCCAAGACCAAAAAGTAAATTCAATAAAAGATCATCATTTATGTATCTAGTACAGATCCGCTGAAGTGTTAAGAAGCAAAGGAAATTGCTCAAGAATAATAAGGGACATTCACCACAATGTTTAGACAAAAAAGAAGCTGCTGGAGATTTCATTTCAGCCGTGACAAGGAAACAAATCAAGGAATATTTCTTTGCCATCTGTCAAGGAGTGTGAATTTATCCAAATCAAAGTTATCCAATGATTAAGATATCATGATGAGTTGCTAGGAAGTATTGGAAAATAGAATTCAGAAATATTATCTATATAAGGTATGGTGCACGTTGATGGTATACAAAGAAGCTGAGATTCTCGCATTTATATAAGTAGCAAAACAAGAAAAGCTATAGATTAACCGTGAAGATTTGCTATCTAATCGAGATTACAAGGAGCTATCTAAGTGTATCAGAAGCTATTAAGGAAAGATTCTTACCTACAATTATTTAAGGAAAGTCCAGCAGTGCACAAAAGAATATCTCTGTTCAAAGACTTAGTGGCCATGTATGGAAAGAGTAGACAGAATAACTATCATGAGAAAAGACTCACAAGGAAAGGATCTCAAGCAAGACAAAGACCATATATTTTGTCCAAGCAACTCAACTTTGGACAAAAAGCCACAAATCGTACTGGTTCAAAGGAGGATTTCATGGGATGACCAAATTTATATCAAGGCAAGATATGGAAGCAAACATTTCTCCAAGCAAACATCAAGCAGCAGTCAATATCAATTATGGAAGCAAATAATTCAAGGAGTTGACATTCAGTAATCAGAGAAGATTTATTCACAAGGGTCAAGAAAAAGATATCACTCCAAGATTCAAGCAAGTAATTAGAAAACGGCTACAACGAAGATTGCAAGAATCTTCAAAAACAAGTTGAAAATGCTATAAATAGGCACGCTAACAAAGAAGAACACAATGCAGTCTTCTATACAATTGTCTACTCAACTACAAGTTGTTTATTCTACTCTTAACAAACATTGTAATTCACTTTTGGTAGATTTACTGTGTACACAAAAGAGTGAAGAGAGACAGAAAAATATTGGAGAGGCAGTGTGTGTATAGTGTGAAATATGATATGACACATGGACGTCTAAAGAGAGGACATGTGGAACCCAAGACAGGAATGACCGAACACCGAACACAGTCATTCCGCTTGTCAGCGGAAAGGATAACGTTTATAAAGGTGTATTAAATACTCCGCGCCCGGAAGCATTTAATAGGGAATATTCTGCAGCATTAAGAGTGACGGTCCGTTATAGAGAATTTGGCATTTATGTTCATCATTACATCTTTATCAATGACCATCATAATTGATATTAAAGGAGGACATGATCCTAGGACTTCCTTCCCTAGACATAGCTATAAATAATGAGTTCAGTTATCATTGTAAAGGACACTAATTTTCTAGCTAAACTTACACTCTATTCTATACAAAGCTTTATATAATTTTACTTTCTTGCTTTTTGATCTCATCATCGTTGTGTCCGGAAACACTGTCCCAGAATTGTCATCTCTATTGTTTTCATCTATATTTCAAGGCTAAGTATTATACATTTCTTCTATTATTGTATTATTTCAAGATCAAATTAATTCACTTGTCTAGAAACTACGTATAAATTCAACTGTTCCGTTTTACGGGTAAACAGTTTGGCGCCCACCGTGGGGCCTAGACAGTCATGCAATTAAATTGATCCTTGCCTTTTTTACTAACATGATTTGATTATTTTGTCTTAGAAAAAATCATTAAAAAATGGCAGATAACACTGTTAACGACAATCCTGAAATTCGAGGGGATGAGCCTCATTTCGAGGATTCAATCAGTGACACCCGTAATGAGGAGAATGATGCCACGTCGGTGCATGATAGGCAGTACCCTCGACAGATTCGAGATACAACTCTCGATGATGCTGATGAGGAACATGTCGTGGATGCGATGAGGGTCCTGCGAGAATAACATGCAATCATTCTAGGTCATCTCACGCGACAGGACTAGGTTATGACTGAACTGAAACAGGCAATATCGGGGGCTTCGAATAATGCAAACAGACGAGATTCAATTCCTCACGTTGTTCCCACAAACCAAACAATGCAGAGAGTCGATAACAATACTCCCAGGGGCTGGGGAGCAGATTCGGTCTCAACAACAAAAATGATCCGTTCAAGAATGAACTTTTACGGCTCATGAGGGAAGTGAACGCCCGCATGGACCAAATTTCGGGTGCGCCACCAGTATTGAAAGGCCCGAACGCAAAGAAGTATATTTAATTACCGTTCAATCCGAGTGCGATACCCGAACTAATCTCGAAGCGGTTCAAAATGCCTGAAATGCCAAAGTATGACGGAACTTTAGACCCACATGAGCATATTACTACCTACACAATGGAGGTGAAATGAAATGATTTAGCTCTTCACGAAATTGAATATGTGTTGTTAAATAAATTTGGAGAAACTCTCACGAGCTCTAACGTGGTATTCATTATTACCCGAGCATTCCATAGATTCCTTCGAGATGCTCGCGGATTCTTTCATTAAGGCTCATGTCGGGGCCAGAAAAGTGCAAGCTCAGAAGGCCGACATATTCAGGATCGCACAGGGAAAATCTGAATTATTACGAGAGTTTGTTACTCGAATCCAGAAATAAAGAATGTTCCTCCCGGCCGTCCCAAATGAATGGGCAGCTGAAGCATTCACCAAAGGGTTGAATCCAAGAAGTTCAGACGCTTCCCGAAAGCTGAAGGAGAGCCTGCTTGAGTTTCAAGTAACAAATTGGGCAGATGTACACAACCAGTACGAGTCAAAGATAAGGATCGAAGATGATCAGGTCGGTTCTACATCATCGGCCAAAGGACGGGAGAAAAGCAGACAATAATCAAAGGATAACTATGACGCGGATAGACGGACTTCGAGGGGCCGATTTTTGCCCTATGAGCGGACCGAAGGCCGTGGCAGAAACTTCCGGGCAGCAAACAAGTTCATCGCTGACAGAGGGACCGATCGTGGTTGAAACAATAGATCACTCCAGGATAAGGAGACATCGGGATCTCGGGATCCTTTTTACCCCAAGTTATCGGAATATAACTTGAACGTCAGTATAGTAGAGTTGGTGTCAGCCATGAAAAACATTAAAGATGCATGATTTCCGAGACCTATGAGATACGATTCCAGCCAGAGAGATCCCAACCTATGGTGCGAGTACCACGAGACAAACGGTCACCGGACAGGGGATTGCCGACACCTCCGAGAGGAGGTGGCAACATTATTGAAGAATGGTCACCTTAGAGAATTCTTGAGTGACCGAGCTAAGAAAAATTATGGTCGTAACAGAGACAATGCAGAACTTTCGAAAGCCGGAGAAGAGCCCCCACGCCAAATGATCAATATGATCTTCGGGGGGAATGAGATTAACGGTGTCACCTTTTCGGCAGCAAAGAAGACTAAAGTATCAATAACTCATAGTAAAACACTCCGGGAAGACGATATCACTTTCACGGAGGAGGACGCAGACGGATTGTTGTTACCACACAACTACGCACTTGTAATTTCTTTAAATGTGTTAGATTTTAAGATTAAACATATTCTAGTGGATCCAGGAAGTTCAGCTAATATCATACAATGGAGAGTACTGGAACAAACTAAACTCATCGGAAGCATTATTCCGGCAACAAAGCTCATCGCTAGATTCAACCTTGCAAGTGTGACGACCAGGGGAGAAATTTTGTTGCTCACAAACGCTGAAGGAGTAATGAAAACAACTCGCTTCGAAGTAGTAGATGGTGACATGAGATACAACATTATCTTGGAAGGCCATGGTTACACGAAATGAAGGATGTACCATCAACATATCACCAATTGCTGAAGTTTCCAACGCCTAAAGGAATCAAGCAGATAAGAGGTTATCAACCGGCAGCAAGGGAGTTGAATGCAATCTCAATTTCCAGTAGCAAAGGGAAGGAACGCATGGCATAGCAATTACAGGAACCGGTACCTATTCCCGAACTAGAAGAAGTTAGCTCGGAAACAGAGTTGTCAGAACAATATCAAGTGCCAAGATATTTCCAAGTTCCATAGGAGACGGACGCAATGAAGTCCACGGCGGAGGAACTGGATCAAGTTGCATTGTTCGAGGAATTCCTAGAAAGAAAATTCCATTTGGGGATAGGACTGCATCCGGAGCTTAGGTCTGGTTTTATTGAATTCCTTCATGTTACAACCCAACTTCGCGTACCTTAGATCATGCCGTAAGTTAGTCGACGTAAATCCAAGAAGAGATTATCTTTGAGATGATAAAAAGTTAATCCTTTTGGTCTTAAACGATACAAGGGTGTATAAGAGTGGTTAACA
>AWOL01S0051569.1:14059-32950 GCA_000715115.1 Nicotiana otophora | reverse complement strand
ACTCGCTCGACCATTAAGCCTACGGGCTACATTACTTCGAGTTTGAATCACTCACTCGACTAATAAGCCTACGGGCTACATTACTTTGAGTTCAAGAAAGCACTCACTCAACTACTAAGCCTACATGTTACTCTTATTTCGAGTTCGAGCAAATACTCACTCAACCATTAAGCCTACAAGGCTACATTACTTCGAGTTCAAATCACTCACTCGACTAATAAAGCCTACGGGCTACATCACTTCGAGTTCGAGCAAGCACCCACTCGACTACTAAGCCTACTGGCTACTCTTATTTTGAGTTCGAGCAAGCACTCACTCGACTACTAAGCCTACGGCTACTCTTATTTCGAGTTCGAGCAAATAATCACTTGACCATTAAGCCTACGGGCTACATTACTTCGAGTTCGAATCACTCACTCGATTAATAAGCCTACGAGCTATATTACTTCGAGTTCGAGCAATCACTCACTCAGTTATAAAGGCTACAAGGTCCAAATACGATCAAATCTCCTAAAACCCTATGAAAATCTTCATAAGGCGTGAATGAAACGAAATCTTCACGAGGTAGAGAATAAAACAGAGGAAAGTCGGGAAAAGAAAATATCTTTATATATATACAAGAATGTTTACAATGTCCGAAAAGGACCCTACACAAAAACCAAAATGAAAACTAAGGGCTAAGTTTATTGGTTATCTATGGGGGCAGTCTCATCTCCATCGGGCTCCGCCACGCTCTCCGACCCCCTCTTTCTTCCATCATCGCCATCATCATCATCATCATCACCATCATCATCATCGGAAGCCAAGGCTTCAACATCTACTTCGAGCTCTTTAGCCTTTTTATCTCTTCGGTGAGATCGAAACCTCGAGCATGGATCTCCCCGAGGGTCTCCCTCTGAGATCGGCACTTAGCAAGTTCAGCAACCCAATGTGCTCGAGTGTTGGCGGTCTCGGCTTCCTCTCTTGCTTGTACATGAGCAGCTTGAGCATCGGCCCGTTAGACGCCCACGAATGCATCCGCATCAGCCTTTGCCTTTTCGGCGTCAGATTTGGCCTTGGCAAGTTCGTAGGCCAACAGAGCCTTGAGCTCCTCTATTCTTCTTGCTTGAACCGAGCTTTTTTCCTTCATGCTTTGAAGTTGGTTTTCGGCCGATGATAATTGGGCTCGAGCAATTTCTTTTTCAGCAGCAAGACGGTCCATGCCATCTTTCCATCCCAAGGTCTCCGCCCTTATCATATCGACCTCCTTACGAAGCTTCCCAATAACCTCAAGCTTCTGCTGCAACTGCGAGATCAAAATATTAGCCACCGTTCCAGAATCGAGCCCATGGGTTTTTAATATTACCATTAGCTGCTCGGCCAGGTCGGTATGGTCTTGTTGAGCCTTTGCCAATTCGGCTCAGAGGTCCTTGATTTCTTCTTCCATTTGTCCGAAGAGGAGTCTAAGGGCGTTCCTCTCCTCCGTGACCCGTCGGAGGTCGGCCTCATACCGACGCAATTCAGTTAGAGACCGATAACACTCTTCTCGATGAACCGCTGCGACCTACGAAGAAAGAAGAAAAGAAGTTAGAAAAGAATAGCAAACATGAAAGTGGTATCAACGAAGGGAGTTAGAGCTTACCCGATTTAGAGCTTGTTGCACTTCACAGAAAAGGCCTGGCACATCACTAGGGCCAGCAACATCCTCGACGCCAGTAAACAAATCATAGAAGGGGTCCTCCCCTTCATGATATCGGTTTATCTAGAGGGCCCCCAAAGCTTGGGCTTCCCGAATCGCCCCTTCATAAAAGGCAGGAAGATCGGGCGAGTCTCCGATTACTATTTCCTCAAGTGACACGCTTGGGGTGTTCTCCTCAATTCAGAGAGCTTCAGGACCGGCCTCTTCTGGTATACCTACCGTTTGTTGACTTCGGTGGGAAGCATGCTCGATCTCTAATGATTCGGGGACTCTGCCCAAACCTTCCTCCGATATCTCCTCAGTCTGAGGCGGAGCTTTATAAATCACCATCGATGCAACTGCCTTTGGGGCATCGATGTTTTTCTTTATTCGCGCCACCAGCACGGACCCATTATTTTCTTCTTCTTCCTCGTCTTCATCCCTTAGATGCAGAACTGATTCCATGGTTAAATGAATGATATTCTTTTTCGTCTTATGAGCCATCCTCGTCTTCGGTTTTGGATCTTCGGAAGCAGAGACCCTTTTTCTCTTATTATCCTTCACCTGTTTTGGAACAGAGATCGAAGCCTCTTCCTCGCCGGGGGGGGGGGGATCAAAAACGCATCTTTGCCCACACCTATATACAGGAAAATTGATTTAAGTATATGGAAAGCATCTCGTTCGAACTACCAAAGATACGAGAAATAGGCTTACCATGATTTTTGGCCTCCCAACCCTTTGACAAATCACGCCATGAGCGCTCGGCATATGTGGAGGTCGAAGCTAGATCTCATACCCAATTCTTGAGGTCGGGAACTGCACCGGACATCCAAGGAACTGCTGCATCAGAAAAAGGGGATATCGGTGAGAAAGAAAATAAAAGGGGCAAAATAGTAGGAGATAACAGCAGAATTACACTTACGCTTCATGTTCCACTCCTCGGGAAATGGCATCTTTTCAGTCAGAATCAGGTCTGAAGTCTTCACTCGAACGAACCTGCCCATCCAGCCTCGATCCCTGTCCTCGTCTATGCTCGAGAACAGAACCTTGGTAGCCCAGCGCTGAAGTTTTATTAACCCGCCTCGAAAAAGGCGAGGGCAGTACAATCGAATGAGATGGTCGAGGGTGAAAGGCATCCCCTAGATTTTGTTCACGAAGTAACGGATCAAAATAACGATCCATCAAAAAGAAGGATGGATCTGACCTAGGGTTATTTGGTATTGACGGTAGAAATGAATAATAAAAGGGTCGAGGGGACCTAACGTGAAAAAGTAAGTATACTCACTTAAAAAACCTTTCAGTTATCGAACACATATACCTCGATACTGGCTCACATCGGCCGGGAACCGACGAGCCTTTGTCGACTTTAAAATCAGAGGTAAGAACACACGCCCCATGAATGCACTCCTCAGGCCGTGGCTCCACCAGTGTTTTGTCGGCGGCAGACTGTGAAGAAGAAGCGTTTTCTTTCTGAGGAATGGTTTTTGATGTTTTCGTCATTTTTGGATTTAAAGATCAAAAATAAAAGGAGGTAACAAAGATTTGGTGTTTTTGAAGAGAGACTTTGTAGTGAAAAATCAAATATAAACTCGGAAGATGCAAGAAAGAACTTTATAAAATTTGGAGATTAGATACGCAAAAGTGGTAAATGGTAAAGACAGGAGCTATTTATAGATTAAGCAACGTCGGTTCAATATCAACAGTGGCCGACCATCGTCTGACACACATTAAATGCCATGGAAAACTAAACCGACGGAACAGCTATCACGTGCGTCATGATCGAGCCCGATGTAAACGTCAGCTTCTATCTAATCGAGCCGTTTGGAAATCATATCGTTTCTCGCCACATCTTTCCCGAGAAACGAGGGGACTATCTGTATATGGTCGAAACTGATTTCGGCCTTCGTACGTCTGATCGAAATGGGAACATAATGGACAGAAGAAAGTCTTCATAACATCGAGATGAGATCTGAAGAAGGCACAAACGAGCTTCAAGTTTCAGGGGCAGGTCAAATACTGAGCTCGAACTCATTATCGAGCTCGGGTCCGAATCGAACTATGATGAGATATGATGAAATCGAGCTTAAGGGCCAGAGGCCAACCAATACCGAGCCCAAGTCACTACCGAACCCCGAGTCGGTATCAAGCTCAAACCCGCATCGAGCTCTAAAACTGAAAACCGACCAATACTGAGTCCGATCAAGATCGAGCTCATAGATAAGAGCTGTTACAGCCGTACTAAGGGAGAGAATCTCGGCGGGAATTGAGGAAAAACTGATTTATCATGGGTTCCTCACTATGTATTTTTAATTATATCTAAAGTATGACCCCCCACTATAAAAGGGATGACTATATTTATGTAAAGCAAAAAAGTTTGGCATACATTGTAATTGAGATATCATACACTCATATATTGAAGAGTTATCCTTTTTTTTTTATTCATCTTGCTTAATCTATAAATCATCTTCTTTCCAACTTTGCTTAGTTTTCGTTCTTTACGGTCAACACTCGATATTTCTATTTACTCTTAAGATTTGTGTCAAGTTATACCACATACCCTTAGAACTACGTACAAATTCAACTTTATCCGTTTTTTGATAAACAAATCTCTTTTTGGAAGTAAAGTTGGTGGCCAAATTATTACCCATTTTTTAAATGATCGTGTGATAAATCCCATACTAATCCTTAAGGAGTAGTTGATATAGTCGCGATCATGCATGGTGGTTTCACCAAATGTAATACATGAACTTCAATTTGCATTACTCGTCCTTCCAGGTTGTCGTTCGACCAATATGCTTTTAAGCTCGTATCATTCGAAACGAAACTAGAATTTGAAGTTTATAGATTAGGGAATACAGTTCGTTTAAATAACTGATTTTAAATTAACAATTCATATATATAGTGATTTGTTAAGACAAATAAAAGATTTAGATCAAAATTACTGATTTTGTCGAATCTAAAACTCAAATGCTAGCTCCATCGTTGCATATCATGAAGATTAATCGAAGATTTTTCGTATTAAAAGATACGATTTTAACAGCCTTCCCCCTCTAATATTGACATACACAAATGATTCTAATGTTCTAGAATTAGGAAGAAACTTAACCGTGTCTACAACTTAACCGCGTGCATAATTTTCTTAATATGGCATTGTTTCTGAAACAATCAAAGCCAGGTGTTTAACAGTAATTCTCCAGACTTTCCTAATCGGGTCTTAGCTATATATTCCTGGCAGTTTCTTTTGTGAACATCTTTTTTGTTCCCTATCAAAACAAAGCTCCGTATGACTTCCGCTGAAAGACATTTCAAAAATATAGTATATCTTTATAGATCATGTAAAAACTAATATGTCACATTTTCTTATAGTTAACCTTTTAAAAATAATACTCTAATATATTCGTTTAAATAGGAATAAACTTATTATTATTTGGAGAGTCAAAGAATATTTTCTTTGATCATATTTTGTGTAAATAGTTTATAAATATTTTAAATTGTTAATTATTATGATTTATAATACTTTTTATATAGTTTTTAAATATATAAATTTTATTTTTAAAGAAAATTAAATAATTTATGTCCGAATTTATGCTGAGAATTAGTCAATTTGACCCTGAAAAGGTTCAAACAAAGTGAAACAAAAGGACTAGTATAATAAAATTCCTTTGGTTCTTTAAATGGGAGTTTTACTTTATTTTATTTTTTATGATACTATTATTATTTTGGAGTCAAACATTATTTTTTTGATTTTTTTTAAACACTTGTTGAATTTGTCTATTCTAACAAATGAAGAATTTAAGTACTTCTTATGTAATTTTCAAATATGTTAAAGATTAAGAAATAATTTGAGGTGAGACTACAAATTAGATAATTTGACCTCGTATTTTAATCCACTTAATTCTTTTCGAAACGGCGTGATAATATGGGTACGGACCTTTGGACGGCGGCTACATACCCGTTCCACCCGGTTCAACCTCCCGACAATGTGAAATTCGGGTCATAGTCATAGCGTCGGAGACAATTCAACTTTGGGGCTTTCAACAGTCAACGTTCGAAACTTACCTCATATTACGACTCAACCTCTCTCTCTCTCTCTCTCTCCNCAACCTCCCGACAATGTGAAATTCGGGTCATAGTCATAGCGTCGGAGACAATTCAACTTTGGGGGTTTCAACAGTCAACGTTCGAAACTTACCTCATATTACGACTCAACCCCCCTCTCTCTCTCTCTCTCTCTCTCTCTTGATTGTTAAACCACTGAGAATTTCAAATTCGATCACAAGTCACAACGATCTGTTAAATTGATCAATTATTAAAGCTCACAAAGAGAGAGATATACATACACATAATTGAAAACTTTTAATTGAAACTATTGTCGGTGAAAATTAAAAAATGTCGATGTCTGATTCCGATACATCGTCGCAGGGCAGCGATTACAAGTACTTCCGGCAAGTTTCCCGTGACAGTGAGTATTTTATTTTCATAATTTGCTTAATTTTAATTTGCTCAACTTTTTGCTTCCAAATGATATGATTTCAGCCTAATTTGGTGCTACTTTAAGGGTATTAATGATCAAAATTGTAGTTGAATAGAAATGCTTCATCTTGATCCAGTCTCGTAAATTGTGGTGTGAGGATTTTTAATTACTCCAGCTCCTGTTGAAATCTGTAACATATATTTGTGTAGCTACTAATGATTCTTTAAGACAAATTGTAATTATCCTTAGATTTTTAAGACAAATAATTTACCATTACTGTAATGAAATGTGCTCGAATAAAGGGGAATGGACTAGTTCAGGATTGAGGCATAGTTTGTTGAATGATTGGATGCTTAATTTTTTATTAATTTGCTTACGTTCATTTGAGAATTAGTGTTTGGTGATCTAATTAAAGAAGTCATTGATTCTTTTTTCGTTTTGTGGATGATAAAATGTTATAAGATGGATTGGAGTGAAAATGAGTCCTCAGGATAGTATGTTATATTCATTATTAGTGACCTAAAATTAGGCTCATCTCATGTGTTTAAACCCAGCAGCAGACAAAAGCTTTCTATTTAAGTGGAGAAGGGTAGAGGGTAGGGCCTATTATCCACCGAGTTTCGAACTGTGCATCACTAAAGAAAAAGTTAGAATCTTTGTTATTATCTAACGGTGATTGCCTTGAAGTTTTGTGGTGATGTAAGATTTTCTTACTGCTTCTAGGTGGTAGTATAATAAAATTGGTGGCAGAGGTTTATGGTGTTGGATTTGAGTGCTGCAGCTTATTGAAAATAAATTGTTGCATAATATTGTGGGAAGCATATGAACCTCAGGATATTTGGTGCTGAGTCTCCCTTTCTGGCAAATGGTTAAGAGTTTTCTTCTTCATGTGTAAATTCCCTTAAATGACTAGACAACTGTTGCGGCTTTTATCTTCCACTATGTCGAGCATCATATACTGTAGCTTACTTGGTTGTTTGCCGTACTAACAACGTGAGAATGAAATTATACTCTCTGTTCTAGTGTAAACTCAGAAAATAAGGCTTTTATCTTCCACTATGTCGAGCATCATCTACTGTAGCTTACTTGGTTGTTTACTGTACTAACAACGTGAGAATGAAATTATACCCTCTGTTCTAGTGTAAACTCAGAAAATATTCTGGTGGGAGGTGGCAGGTATCGCGTGGAATTAGTCGAGGTGCACGCAAGCTGGCCCAGACACCACGGTTATTAGAAAAAAAAAGAATATCAAACTTTGACTATTGACTCAAAGAGTCAGGAAAAATCCAAAAACTGTTACATACTATCCTAATGTGTTTCCTTTGCATCAGAAGTAAAAGTTCTGTAAGCATTTAAACTTGACAAAAGAAATGTTCTCACCCTTCCCTTCAACACACCTCCTGCTTGTTTCAAGCCACACAGTCTAGATGATACACATGGGAATAGTCTTCCAAATCTATTTGCATCTGCTATCCACCCTATGTCCTTCCCAACATTATAGAAGTTGCTTGACATCTTGTTGCATTACCCATCTTACTTCAAACAAGTTGAGAAATAGAGACGTAATCTGCCAAGTGTAGCTGCAATATAACAATAAATGGCTGCAATTCTCTGAAGAACTACTGCAAAAAAAAGCATCTGTTACATAGTGAAATACCCCTCTTCAATTATCTTGAGTAAGACTTCTCCCTTGCTGCTACCAAAGCAAAACATGAAACTTTAGGTAGAACATAGATTTACAAATCAATTTCCAAGCCCCGATCACCCTCCTGCTTTAGGAATCAGTTATAGTGACTACTAACAGAAAAAGATTCAGACTTGCTGGCCAACCAAATCTGGGAATATCTCTTATTTTCATCTAGCACCATGTTGCAAAATTGTCAGAAAAATCTAGAATTTGAAGTTAGAGTTAGTGAAGGTCAGAGTTGGCTCTGCTAGGATTGCATTTGGTTTCAAGCATCTAGAAAACTTGAAGTCAACGAGTGTGGAGTCTTATTACTGCCAGCAATCAAATGTCACTTCTTAGCACTCGTTGGCTAGAGGCGGAGGGCAAGAGTAATGGCACTAAAACCATAGACAAGACTTAAAATGGATTTGTGACTAGTTGTTTTTCCCCTGTTTAGTGGTGAGATAGATAGATGAGTCAAATGACTGCCTAGCAATGGTAGGAGCTCAAACTCCATCGGTCTAAAGCTAGGAGCAAACAAATAGTTGCTAGATATAATGAGGTTATGACGTGAGGATGCTCATTTAAGGAGCTGAAAATCATTGAACAACTTGTTTTGCCAAGAAAAGAATAAGGAAAGCTTTTGTGGCAACCATTGAACAATCATTCAGCCAATCAACTAGCCTCGGTTTCAAACTAGTTCGAGTCGATTATATGAATTCTATATATCCATTTCACTCAGTTGAACACCTTGCTTAATTATTTTGCCAATGTTGCACTAATATTATAAGGGAATATAGTAGATTGTCACTCTAGGAATAGACAAATGAGGTTGCTCTAGTGACAAGAAGTCTCTACTTCCGATTAACATGCTGGGAGTTCGAGTCAACGAGGAAGCAAAGAGGGAAGGACCACTGTTGACCCCTGCGGGTGAGGGTTGGGAGAATGAGGTTTTACCATATAAAAGAAAGATTGACATCCAAGGAGTAAATGGAAAAGCTTTGCAACTAAAGTGCGAAGAAGTAGCTACAATGTTGATACGCATCTTAACCTTAATTGTCTGCGCCTATCACAACGACCTCCCTGTTTGTTTCCCTGTTTAGCTAAGCACTCTGGCTGAATGTGTAATTTCTTGTTCAAGTTCCCTTTTCATCTGGAAGAATATTACATTGAATATGTTGCTAAAAAACAAGAATTATTGAAATATGACTAAGCTTTAGATGAGTGGCTCTAAGAGGAATTTGTCAGTGTTCAGTTGGAATATGTATTATATTTTTAATTTTTTTTGATCAATTATGATGTTTATAATAGGTCATTGCAAGATGAGAAACTAATGAACTTAGTTTGTAAATTGCAATAATGGGAAAAAGGTTCTTACTTTTAGAGTTTTACTTGCTTCTTTCCGCCATGATTTCATGTCAGCGTGTTGCTAATTAATGCACCTCAGGATCTGCTATAGATCTCCATCCAGTTAATTTTTTCCTACTATTTTTACAGATAGAGCCTCAAGTTGCACTAATGCAGCCTTGTCCTGTTCTTATGAGAAATACATGATAAATTATGTGTTTCTAGTAATTAATGATGATCTCAAGTTCTGCCTTAAGAGTCTTATTTCTTCCTCACTTATTTTCACTTGCAATGAAGTGTATTCGTCTAATATTCTGTTTGTATCAACCTATTCCATCCACTTCCTTCTATATTTTGTAGGATTACTATATGAAATGCTCAGGTCAGCCAAGTCAAAAGACTCAAAATCAGCATGGAAGGTACAGCGACTACAATCTGTTTCATAAATGCTTCCATTTATGAAATTTTGTACTGCAAATTATGTGATATTAAATGAAAATCTTGTTCCCTATCAATTCAAATGCTGTAAATTTTAAAACTCCTAGCTTTATGACACTGGACTAATCATGTTATTATTAGTATTCTTTAGGAACAATTTTTCGGAAAAATATTAGGAACTTGTCTTATGTGTAAGATTTCATAGATCTCATTTATGGTACAAATTGTACTCTTCTGCCATCACACACCCGCCGACACAATTTGCTGCCTTTGAGGTTAGAAATGATTTTTGTTGCATTTCACATGCTGCTACTGTTGCATTTATGATGTGATCACCATTACTTCAACCTTTTTTCTCTTTTGGGAATTATAGCATTTTAGTTAGTTCACGCCTCAGATATTTATATAAATGGACTCAGGTTTCGTCCTGGGGTTTTTCAACTTCGTGCTTTGGTTGGTGCTTGTCATATATCGTAGTTATAAATAATGTAAGAAGTCTATATACCAATTCATGCCAAGGTTATGCCCCCACTTTTGTCGAAGTGGCTGGAAATACTTCTATTAAATTACCAAAGACTACAAGTTCATGAAACTCATAGACACCTTATTGATTGATCCTCTATCCTGCAGGTACTCATCATGGACAAACTAACCGTTAAAATAATGTCATACTCATGCAAGATGGCAGATATCACAGAGGAAGGAGTTTCATGTAAGTATTAAAAGACCAGTCTAATGGATATTCATTTTTACTTCTGTCTTGATTTGCTGATGAATCAAGTACTGATGGTTGTGTATGGTTATCAAAAAAAAAATGAGGCTATCAAAAAAGTACTGATGGTTGTTATAAGTTTACCTTATCAGAACAAAAAAGAATAAATTTGTCTATAAGTTTAACATGATTTCAGATGTGAGACATACTTGTGTATTTTGTGTATACACTTGCACATACGAAAGTTAAGTTTACATGTCCAAATTGAATAGATGGCTCTCGACATGTAGTTAAATATGCAAATTGTTTTGTTTTCTCCTGGGTTTATGTGGTCTTAAAAGTTTCACTGGAAGGTATATAAGATCATGCTGGTAGCGTCACAGAATGAAGTAAAGAGCATAAATGATGCTGGTAGTGTCATGTAGCGGGTGATATCCCTGTTACAGTTATAATCTTACCCTCTTCAATTCAACCTATTCACCTTTATGTTACTGAATAGGATGTAGTGTTTTTACTCCTTTTTTCTCTTGTGCCCTTGTATTTTAGCAAGCTATGTTTTTCAGTTTAGCATATATAAAGGTGCAAAATTACCTTATTCATGACATTTCTGCGGATTATTATCTTTTCCTCCGAAGGTGTAGGTGTAATCTATATTCTTTTACTGGTCGCCTTGTGGTTTTGTCCCGTTTCTGTTAAAGATTGTCAAACCTAAAATTGGGCCGGAGAAACATGTATTAATACCTGAGGAAAATATAAAACAAAGTCATATTGCTATAGAATATAGCAGCTAACAAAAATTTCATGAGACAAACACCATAGCATGTTCCGATCCTGTGGTTTGTCTGTTACTATTGTCTATTGGTAGATGATTGTTAATGAAAATTGATCTTGAATAAGTGAATTAGCATGTGCTGTCTGCTGGGTCTTCAGTGCGAAGTTGTGGGGTTCTGCAAATTCAGTGTCTACCTCTCTTGTATGATTACTGAATTTGATCTTTAAAAGCATCTTTTCTGCAGTGGTTGAAGACATATACAAGCGACGGCAGCCGCTCCCCTCGATGGATGCTATATACTTCATCCAACCAACAAAAGAAAAGTACTGAATGCTCCCCTTATAATTTCTTTTTTTTGCCTACCTTATATAGTTCAATCTTTCATATCCTCTACCATTTTTAGGTTTATGTTTCTATGTTGCAAATTAAGTTCTTTTCATTTTGTACCCTCAGTGCACTTGATTTGCACCACCTCATGGGTAGATTTTTAGAAGAAAATAAAATGGAAGGGGGCAAAGAGCATGTACTGACAGTGCAACTCAAAGAACTCAGGAATTTGAGAAAAAAGGAAGATATTAAGTAGTCATAAAACTATAAATAAAAGGATAGAGTGCAAATCACAAAAAAGAAACAACATTAGGCTGCAAAATGCTGCAAACGAGCATTTTTTTTTGTTAATTGTGGGTGTTTAAATATTTATGGAATACGTTGATTACATTTGTTGAGTTGATCGTCACACCTTCATTTTGGAATCTTTATATTTGACACAATGTAATCATCAATGTTAATTTTTTACAAATTCCACAAATTATTTAGAATTCGAATTACTGAACTATTCGGAGTTGAACTCTTGTAGTGTTTTCCTATTTACAAATGTACTTTGACCAATATGATATACCAATAAAATTAGCATTTATAATCCTGTCCAGTCAAATGATGTCACATAAAATTCGGATGGAGGGAGTAACCTTTTACACTTTGATTATGACTGTTGAGGACTTATACCAACAACAACAACAACCCAGTATAATTTCACAAGTGGGATCTTGGGAGGGTAGTGTATACGCAGACCTTACCCCTACCCTGGGGTAGAGAAGTTGTTTCCGATATACCCTCGGCACAAGAAGATGAAATGCGACACTAGAATAGTAACAACAATATAACCAGAAAGATAGTACCTGCGAGCTAAGAATGGAAAAACAATATCAATAATCAGTGCAGTGACAAGGTACTAGAAAATAGTACGAGCACAACATGTACCACTAGCATACTAAAACACGACACTGACCGACTAGACTTACACACGGAACGGAATAGAAAAACACTCAACTACCTACTAACCTTCAACCCTGATACTCTCCCTCCGTACCTTCCTATCAAGGGACATGTCCTCGGTGAGCTGGAGTCGCACCATGTCTTGCCTGATCACCTCTCCCCAATACTTCTTAGGCCGCCCTCTACCTCTTTCTCATACCCGTCAGAGCCAACCGCTCGCACCTCCTATGAATGAATACCATTTGTTGAGGACTTATACCATTTGTTCTAATATGAATGAATACGCTCTTAGCAAATCTTTTCTACTTCAGTTCTTTTTGACAAGTAAGGTAAACTTTTATAGATGTATGACCAGCAACAAGAGTGTGCTGGGGGATGTAATCAGTTACAAGCTTCTATTCTACTTTCGGTTTTGGTATCCATCACCATAATATATGACGATAGAAGTTAAATTGGGGTCACTAGGAACTTTTGAGGTTGCAGCATATTAAGTATGTGATAATTTTTGTTTTATTATCATGAACTTTTTACCCTTATCGCGGAGGAGTATGGCTTTGTATCTTATCTGTGAATATTTTTCTTTCTTCTTTTGTTTTTTATCTCTTCCTTTTGATATGCAATCTTGTCTATGAACGTCATTTAAAGGTAATCTTGTCTATGAATTTGCTTTGCATATAAGTTATCATGCAGAGTATAGAGAGACACACAGATATTGCGAGCAATTAGTTTAATCACTCTTTATCGCAAGCTCCATTTGTAATAGAGGTTTTACCATTCTGTTTTGGTTCTTCTCCAAGGGTGATCTACAAATTTGTGTGACGCTAGTTGTAGAACTTCTGTTGATAAGTGTTGTTATTACCATGCTAGCCCTTCTGTACTTTTTACTAATATCAGTCTTGCTGTTGATCTATACTTAAATATGTAGAGGTAGCTTCTCTGTCTTTACACATACAGAACTTGTCATTAACCTTTTCTTTTGTTTGCAGTGTTGTGATGTTTCTATCTGACATGGCTGGTAAATCACCTTTGTACAGAAAGTACGTCCTGAAATATCTTACTCTTGAGTTCCATTCTGAAAGCCTTTTGTCTTGGGCATATATTTTTACTAATAGCTGTGCACTAGTTTGTTAACTTCCGTTGATAGAAATAATGAATTATAGCTATAAATGCACTAATCATATAATTGAAAGAAAGAATTTACTTGACATCCTTTTTGATGGGGAAAAAGATACTATGTATAGGCGGAGGACATTTTGAGAGAAGAATAGGCTGCCCCGAGTATATGTTGATAAAACGTTTTATCACTTAACCCCGTATGTCCAATCTCTCTGCGGGACTCTCTTATATCTAGGAGCTTTTGTCTAGACTAGTAAGATTCTATCAAGACCGCCCTATGCAGTAATTAACTTAAAGATAAATTTGTTCTTTGTGAAATTTCACGTTGTTTTTTACTGAATGCACTATAACATAGTGCAGATACAGTCCCACCTAAATGCAACTTGTGCGAGAAGACAGCTGTTTAATAAGTTACCCGCACCGCATTTAGACCTCTGTCCTTTTTTGATAATGAGAGCACATATGGATATTCATGGTATGAGAAGCCGGCTGTTTATCTCAACCTGGTCTATTCTCTATATCTTAAGCCTGATTGTCAATTCCTTAGCTTCCCTTTCTAAAGATGGAGGGAAACTTGACTTCAAGGATAGGGAAACTTTAATATCTTAGATGTCAGAATCTGATTTGCTTTTGTTATTTTTTCTCCTTTCTTTCTCTCTCATCCTCTACTCTTCTTTATTTCATTTTCAGGGCATTTGTCTTCTTTAGTTCACCTATTGCTAAAGAGTTGGTTAATTACATAAAGAGGGATTCAAGTGTTCTGTCTCGCATTGGTGCCTTGAGAGAAGTTATCATCCTTCTTTTGTGAATAGTTTTACTTCTTATTGTTTTAATTGGTCACAGTTCTTATTGAGGGTTTTGTTATGCAGATGAACTTGGAGTATTTTGCTAATGATATCCAGGTATGTGATGATGCATCAGTCAGAACATGAATTTTGTGATACTCTGCTTTGATTCCCGTGCTTAACTAGATAATGTAAGTTCTGGGGGGCTTTCCTTTGTTATCACTGATGCTGCGAGAAACCGAGGATCATATTGTAATATAGCAAACTTCTTGACTGTTACTTCCTATGGTAAGAAGGTATTTCAATGCAACAGCTTTAAATATGGCATATTTTTGCCAGCAGATTTTTCCCTGGGGGCTGTATAGAATACTGGTCTATGACGTTGCAAAATGGGTTGATCCTTTTTCTTGATATTTTTCGAAGAACCAGAGTTAAATAACATCATGCCCAGTTGGATGTCATACCTGAATTTTGCTTTTCCTTCATATTTAGAGAAAGAACGTGATAATAAAGGAACTTTATGCAGTTTATCAATTCCTCTCTTCCTTCCGTGGTGTATGCATGTGAAAGGAAAAAAGAACATGATAGGTCCAATTATTCATTTGATATCCTGATGATATCCCCTTGGCTCTCAAGCACTTTTATCCTCTTCCATGCAGTTATTACACGTATGAATTATCACCTAGTCTGTAGCTTTTTAACCGAGAAATCCTCAAGGCCCAGCTGGTGTATAGCTTGTAACTCGGGTGATAATGAGCCCATGGTAGGGTTCGAACTCGTGACATGTGTCTAACCTAGACATTAAGCTACTGTTACAATTGAACCAAAGCCCTGGGGCTCAGTCTGGAGCTTTTTCCTAACTCATTATTTTTTATCCACTTTAGTTCTTTCGCAGTGAAGGCACGCCCATATTTGATTGAGTGAAATCTTTTCTTAGCTCTCATTTCTTACTTTCCATGGCTCACCCAGTTAACAACTTGAAATGATTCGACATGAAAACAAAAGTTACATTGTTTTATATATCTAGAGTTTAACAACTGTGTTCTAGTTGTCAGTTCCAGGATTTTCAAAGCTTCTTACTTAATCTTTTGTCGCTAATCTGAATGAGAAATGAGATTATAGGGGGGGAAGGTGGCCCTTCAGCAATGCATTGTCTAGGAAATTCTTTTGTATAATTTACTAATTTGGTCCTATAGTTGATAAACCATCTCTCTGAGACTTTGTAATCGATCTATCACTTCCTTACACGTGCATATTACCCTATAGTGTTTTACCACCGATAATGAGAGGGCGCTTGAAGAACTTTATGGAGATGATGAAGGTTCTCGAAAGGGTGATTTGTGTTTGAATGTGATGGCCAACCGTATTGCTACAGTTTTTGCTTCATTACGGGTAAGCATTTAGACCTTGATCTGGAGCTTCCGAGCATAGAGACGCCCTTGCTAAAATTAATTTCTACAGGAATTTCCTTATGTGCGCTACCGCGCTGCGAAATCGCTTGATCCTACTACCATGACAACCTTTCGGGATTTAATTCCTACAAAGCTTGCAGCTGCTGTTTGGAATTCTCTTACTAAGTACAAATCTACTCTTCCTCACTTTCCGCAGACAGAAACATGCGAGTTGCTTATTCTGGATAGATCAGTAGACCAGGTTTTAGTTGATGTTGTTTCCTCCATTCTCATGGTAATCTTGTCTATTTTTCATTTTCTTGACATGCTTCTCTATCACCCTTTGTGTTACAGATTGCTCCCATTATACATGAGTGGACATATGATGCGATGTGCCATGACTTGTTAAACATGGAGGGAAATAAATATGTGCATGAGGTGAGTTGTGCCTTCTGAGTCTCTATAATGGGAAATGCTGTTGAATCTACCTAAAGAGTGACATTTTACTGTAAGGCTAGGTTCCTGGCAAAGCAGGTGGCCCTCCTGAGAAGAAAGAGGTTCTTTTGGAGGATCATGATCCTATTTGGTTAGAGCTCCGCCATGCACACATTGCAGATGTAGGTCTTGTGCATAACTAGCTTTTAAATCTGGAATAGGATGTGTTTATGCTATCTCTAACCAGTAATTGGTTTGTCAGGCTAGTGAGAGGTTGCATGAGAAGATGACAAACTTTGTGTCAAAGAATAAAGCTGCTCAAATGCATCAAGGTTCAAGGTCAGTCGCAATTACGCAGTTTATGAGATCTTTTCTGAACTTTCTCAATTTAATGCGTCTGGGAAAATGCTTTGTCATGATACAAATAAAAAATCTATGCAATCTGCAAGAAGTGATATCTGGGATGTAAGTATCTAGGATTCTAGTTGATTCGGACAATGGGTGACCTGAGAGTATATGAGATGCTGTAGCAATCTAAATCGAAAACTTTATATTTACAAGTTGGACACCTGTTAGGCTATCTTCATCTACTAGAAAACGTCTTATCCATTTATTCTTTAGATTCTAACTCTGATAGGTTATGTTGCTTACTCCACTTTTTCTCGAAATTGTAGAGACGGTGGTCAATTATCTACACGGGATTTGCAAAAGATGGTTCAGGCTTTACCTCAATACAGTGAACAAATTGAGAAGCTCTCCCTCCATGTTGATGTGAGTCTTCTGAAAATTTCACTCGGTGGTTAGATTTTTTAAGTATGAAATTTGATGCTTTATCTGCACTTTTGAATGTAAAGCAACTAAAGATGCTATAAGAGACAATTTTTATGTAATTCATTAAGCCTTATTGTGAACTGCTGTAGGCTCTTGCTCTGTGTAATTTTATCATCTAAATTTTTAGAAATTGTTTATGAAAGACTACAGGCATTTGGGATTCTATGCTAACATGTTTCATCTAATCCAATTTTCCTTATTATTTTTCCAACTATATTAACATTACTCTACTTATATAAAATGCAAGTCAAATTAAGTCAATTTGCATGCCTAGTCAAAACTATCTTAAACAACATAAAAAATGGAGGTGAAATATATTTGATCAACATCTATTATCCCTAAGAGTGCAAGACGAGTTGATTCTGTCTTCCAGTCAATTTTTATTCTTATTCCTCTAAGATGCTAGTCAGATTTACTCACTTCTTATACCTACTCAAACTCTGTTGTATTAGATAGAGAGGAAGACATATATAAGAAACACATCCAGATACTATTAACAAGTGTCGGAAAAATGATGGCATCTTCTGATAAATCGTTGCCACATCTTATCCAGAAAAAAGAAAAAGAAAAGTTAAATGCACATGAACAGGTTGCTGCAATGATCCATTTACCCTTGCAAGTATTAAAACACACTGTATTTTCCAGTGCTTCACTTGAGCTAGCACATTATTCTGTGTGATCTATGAGTTTATCTTTGGTGAGGAAAGTTTCATTGTGATGGTGACTGGTCAGGGGACGTTCTGAGTAGCTGTAGAGTAATTCTTTGATTTTATGTGTGCTGGTGGAATAACCTTTAATAGGTCATCTGTTACTTGAGCACATATTAATTTAGAGTTTGTGGATATGGTGGATAAAATCTTTTATTGAAGACGTCTTCAGTGTGTTGTGATGACCATGCCTTTTTTCCCCTAATCCAGATTGCTGGGAAGCTAAACAGAATTATTAGGGAGTCAAGTCTAAAAGAAATTGGACAATTAGAGCAGAACCTTGTTTTCGGAGACGCAGGAACTAAGGATCTGATCAATTTCCTGAGGGTTAATCAGGTAGAGATGGTATAGGTTGTTAGACCTCCATATTGTAGATCTGTTTATCTGAGCAATTAGCTTTGGTCTGCAGGATGTGACACGGGAAAACAAGTTACGCTTAATGATGATTTATGCAGCTGTTCATCCTGAGAAGCTTGAAAGTGACAAACTCTCCAAGTTAATGGAGGTTGGTGATTTATGTTGTATCTCTAATATCTTATTTCGGATAAGTATATCACCATATGTTGGAGATTCTTTTATTCTTGGGTGAACTACTAACAGCTTGAAAACCTAAATAAAGTGGTCGCTACTGCATGTTATGGTCTTCTCAGTGGTCCAAAACACAATTTTGCTGTTTGATTTGAATTCTCATCTATCGGCATTGTTTAATTCTGATTCCTTTTCATGTTAACTTGTGTCTTGTGGAACTGCATTGACTATTTGATTTTACTTTAATACTATTCTGAATGGTTGACAACACTGCTCTAATTCTATGGTGACTATTTTGTACATATGAGCATTCACATTCTTATCCCTTTAGTTGGCGAGATTGCCCCAAGATGACATGAATGCTGTGTACAATATGAGATTGCTGGAGGGATCATCGGATAATAAGAAAAGCTCACTAGGACCTTTCTCTCTCAAGTTTGACGTTCACAAGGTACACGATTGGCTGTGAAATGGTTTTCATTTATGATGAGCTCCTACTGATGTAGATTTCCTTGTTCTATTTTTTATGACAGAAGAAGCACGCTGCTAGAAAAGACCGTACCGATGAAGCAGCAACATGGCAATTGTCTCGTTTTTACCCAATGATAGAGGTAGGCAACATGGGGTGTAAACACCATATCTATGAATGGCTGATTCTGACTATGTTTGGTCGTCATTGTTCTAGATGTAAAGCCAAATATGTCAATAGGCTTGACAATTCAGGTCGCTTCCACATTCCTCTCCCCTCACAATCCCC
>AWOL01S0051569.1:0-13210 GCA_000715115.1 Nicotiana otophora | reverse complement strand
AAAAGTAGCAAGGTGACTTACAATGGAAACACAAGCAACATGCCCAATTTTCAGTAATTGCAAATTTTGTTACGTTCACAAGCTGCTAGAGATTCGAACTCACGACCCCTATAAGAAAAGTCTGCGGCATGCACTTAACCAGGCAAGCTGAAGAGCAAGTTGTTCTTAGTGTTGTCCTTTTACGCCTTTTTGTATCATATTTTGTATTTACATATTAACTAGATACACACATTTATTAAAAATTTCCGACGACTTCGACCAAGGTGCATCCGCCCCTGGGTCAGCGAAGTCGCCACTAGTAGTAAGTAATCATAAAAATTGCATACAAGACTAAAACTAGAACGTATTATTTTTTCCAAGTAACAAAAAAGTGGAGTGCATCGTCAAATAGTACAATAACAATAACAAACCCAGTGTAAACAAAAAAGTGGAGTGAATCGTCAAATAGTACAATGACAATAACAAACCTAGTGTATTCTCACAAGTGGGGTCTCGAGAAGCTAGAGTATACGCAGACCTTGTCTCTGCCTTTAAAAAGACAGAGAGACTGTTTCCGGTAGACGCTCCCTCAGGAAGGAAAAAGGGAAAGGGAAATAGTACAATGACGTACATTATATTTTGCCAAACAATCCATGATTTTAATGTAAGTTTTCGCCCTTGGGGATATAATAGTTCCTTCAAATCAGTAGTCGGTATCCGTAAAATAACAGGTTTGGGGAGCTCAAAATGCTAACTACGCAGTTCCTTTGCCTTGTTGTCGAAATATACTTCTGCTTTTCTTTTCTTGCTTTCACCTACTAGTCTTTTAACGTATGAAATATATCCATCCACATTGAATTTCCTCTTGCAACCTGCATAGTTCATGTACCGTATTTTCCCAAATACGGGACGCTCTCTCCAACCCTAAAGGCCAAACATGAAAAATCTCAGTTCAGTTACTTAATTCAAGCAAACAAAATGTGATACAAAGTAGTTTCACTAATGTTACAAACTTATTCTCCTCATACCCGGACCACACAAGCAGTTGACTACCCACCACTCCCACCGGTTAACTACGAGTGTTATTATTGGGTTGATAAGTAATTATCAATGTTGGTAACACTTTGTATTTAGATTTTGCAAAGCTTCATTTGATGTGTACACTTGAGTGTAAGTAAGTATTTTCCTAGAGGTAATCACATGTTATTATTTGGATAAGAGCGTGATCAGTAATAAAGAAAATAACTCAATTAGTTTAATGCGATATTGAAGGGATTGAGCATGATGCACTAAGAACCTGGTCGTGTAGGCCACATATTGACCACATGCATCCAACATAACCACTAGGATCCCTTCCATCTATATGATACTGCAAACAAGAAGATTCAGATCAGAACTCTACTGCATCTCCAAATGCAATCACTGTTGGCATATTACCTTGTCATTCAAATATATTGTGATAGCCAGAGCTTCTTCCGGTCCACTTGTCCATTCAAGTATCTTTTTAGCCCAATACATCCTGCATAAAAATTCGCAATCTGGAACTTAACAAAAAGCAATAACTTTGTTCATCTTTTTCCCTTTTCTGGTTTTGGCTAAAGAAGCTGAACAAACGAGAATTTAAGCACTACGTCTTGATAAAAGAAGAAAGTTATTGAGAAAAATAGCAGACAGTAAAATCACAGAATGAAAGACTGCAGAGAAGAGCAGAGAGTAGAATCACAGAACAGAAAAATAGTAGAAGATCGCAATCTCTTGGTGAATCAAAAAGTGTGTAGCCATAAAACATTTAACTGCATGAAAACAACATGCTAATATAAGCTGGCTTGTTCTATACAATTATGCACCAGTTTTTATCCTTATTAATGTTAACAAGAGAAGTGAGAAACACCAAGAAATGGAAAACCCCTGCTATGTTAGCTGATAAGATCTATTCATCAAATTACCTTTTCATTTCGCTTCCTTTTTAGTTTTCAGATAGAAACCTACATCTCTTTTTTCTTTTGGCTGATAAGATCAGTTTCTGTAATTAACTTGTGCTTCTTCTATCAAAATAGAAATCTAGTTAATCCAGACAAGGTTCTCTTCCATATAACTTCATATGGAATTATACTATATTTCCTAAACATGTTCTAAACAGGCTGGAAAACCAAACAGATACAATACAAGAAACAAGCATAATTAAGTGAAGGAGAAGACCAGATAACATATCAGGGTGGAATAACTTGTCATGAATTCAACTAGCAGGATCAAGACATAAATGCCCAGCAGCACTACTTGCCTCATAAAACCATGCATTTTCCCATAATGAACCATCTCTAACTGAGAAGCATTCCAAAGCTGAACCCAAAAAGAACAATTAGTCAATTGACAAGCTGGAAACATAGTAGAATGCATAGTAACTGAAACATTAAAAAGAAGACCATGTCGCTGCAAGATGTGAGGAGGATTCTGCTAGAAGCCCAAAAGCAACAGATGAAATAGCAATGCCATGCTAAGATCTTCAAATCAGATTGGTAACTCTTTCCTCACTACATAATATTATCACTCTTTTGGCACTGCTTGTTAATGTAAAAAATAAGATGAAAAGGTAATTTACAGGGTCTGCAGTTTGTGCCTTCTCCAATTGCTCTCGCCTGCAAAAGACCATATTCACTTCCAACTTCAATACCATGTAAAAGTAGTAACTAGCATCTTACGACAAGCTTTTTGTTTCATCTTCAAACAAACTCTTATCAATTTAAGAATCGAAGAACATATAGTTAAGAAGCTTCTTCTTCTTCTTCTTCTTCTTCTTGCTTACTCTATCTACTGAAAAAGTAAAAGAAAGCATTTTACTCACGTGTATATATGTTCACGCTTATCAGATGCATGTTCCATCAAGGTTTTGCGTGCCCATTCCCATGCACCCAGTAATGAATCATATCGAGGCTGGTAGTAGCAGAAATTATCAGCAAGCTCTCTGCGCACAATCAATTCCTCCAGAAATGTGTCAACTGCCTGCATAAGCAATAATTAACCAAATAAGCTTCACATCAGGACACTGATAATGGATACTCAATCTTGAGGCAATATGAAACTTAATAAAAAGAGAGCAACTACTAAAAGTTCCAAATATGTTTGAAATACTCGCACTGCACAATGGCAGAGCTTATCTTACAGTCAATGAGCCAACTGTAACTAAAGCCATGTTTGGTTGTGGTGTAAAGAGGAGGAAGAGTGGAAGTACATGTGGACCGGCAAAGTTCATTTGCAGCATTTGATAAGAAAGTAAAAGATGAGATGAAGTGGAGAGAAGGAGTACCCCTCCACAGCTCCCTCCAATACTGGAATGAAGGGAGGGAACAATACCACTTTAATTAATTTTGAGATGACGTGGAGAGGAGTAGTACCCCTCCACAACTCCCCCCAAAACTGGAACAAAGTGAGGACAATGCCACTTTAATTTTAAGATGAAGTGGAGAAAGGAGTATCCCTCCACAACTCCCACAAAACTGGAACGAAGGGAGGAACAATGCTACCTTAGGTTTCTGTCCAACCATACCAAAGAAATGGGGGAAAAATCATCAACACTTCACCTATGTGAAGCAAAATGCCCAATTTTCTTTCCTTTACCCCCACAATTCCGTCCTGGAACAAAATGTATCGCAACAGGAGGCAAGTAATTCACGACTAATTCTATAGACTGAAGAAAGCATTTCATAGTAAGCAAAATTATAGCACAAACATAGATAGATGGATATGGTTCCACAACCTGGGTATAAAGTTTCCGAACTTTGCTTGCTTCTAAAGCACATCGCTGTGCTGACATCTGCCCAAAGTGCAAATAAGGAGAGAGACCAGAAAGTGCTTGGGGTTTCAGAGGGTTGTTCCGGTCTGTTGAATAATTCTTCAACCTAACTGTCAGGAACCCATTTTTACTTCCCATAAGCACTTCCAATGCAGCATCTTCACCTGGTTCACACCATTCAAGTTCAGGAACTTCTGCTCCTTTCCTGGTGCACTGGTCAATTTATAGCATTTGTGGGCCAAAAATAAAAGTTAACTACATTGTTAGACCAGAGAGAATATCTGACCTTACGACATCGGCAATTAGTTTTGGCCAATCTATTGGAGGGTTTGAAGACGACCACTTTATCTTGGGAGGCCCTATTGCAGGTAATTCGATTAGATACTCAGGAAGCAGCTTATTTATTTTACCCCGTATGGTTTTAGCACTGTATTCTAATTTATTTGATGCCACCCAAACAGGAACAACATTGTGCGCATCAACCTCGTGTACTGTTACCGATTCACTCACACTCTCACAAACTTTTTCTTTCCAGCTCCTCACATCCCTCAAAGGTGAGAAATCCGTTACTAGAAGAGAAGCTCCACATTCTTTTAGAAAATTGGGAATTGTGTCTACAGCTTCTCCCTGTTCAAGATAAACCATTGTATAATGAGCTTAAAAAAGATTTCTAATAAGTAAGGACAAAAGAACATATGGAAAATGTAGCATAATAAATATCAATCTAATGGTTATCTTCCGTGTTTCGGTACAAAATCATGGGCAAATTAAAAGTTAGAAGCATATGCATATATGCAATGGAGCAGAGGAAAAGATAATGAAACACAACATGATGTTTGATCATAACTAATCAATCAATTAATGGATCAACTACTCTCAATCTCAAACTAGCTGGAGTCAGCTCTACGAATTTTCAATATCCATTCTGCTGTATTCGTGCTCATTTCATTCTAATGCTAATACTCATAGGAGTTCTCTAAAACTAGAAATGATCTGTAACTCAACTTATCCATGCCGTTCAAAATAAACAAGTGAAACGAACATTTTTCAAATACATCTCTACTTTACGGATAAGTTAGTACTTCTTTTTTCTCAAAACATGTTTTACACTATATAGGTGTTAGCGACAATTTCAGCTGCTGATTAACTAAAAACATGCTACTAAAGAAGAATTTAAGCTGTAAACACGCACAAGATAAATAATAAGTATACCTAAATATGAAAAGATATAAAAAATAACAAATCTTTTACCTGAAATAGAAAAAAGGGAATTTGAAGAGTACTTTCGAGGTTGCTATGAAGTTTTTGAAGGCCTCTAAGCATAAACCCTAATTGTCTAGCTTTTGCACCTAAGAACTGATCGAACAAATTGAAAGCAATAGCTACTGGTACATTTGCTTTGTTAGCCTCATCAACGGCGTGGATTAATGCCCAGTTATCTCTTATCCGTTGATCTCTGAACATCCAGTACACTACCGGTCCAACCAACGGTCCTGATCCTTGCTTCAGAACCCGGATCCGACCCGACTGAACTACAGGGATCGGAGATGCCATGGGAGAAACACGGCCAAACAACAACTGTGCTAACGTGCGCCGGACTGAGTAGGTTAAAGGATTTTCGTGTGAACCATTGGTGAGCTTCGTGTTTTGGGTTTTCGTACAGCTGAGAGTTAATGGAGGGAAAGAAGAAACCGTTAACGGTTGTGGTATTTGAATGGGACACGTAATTCATTCTGATTGGTTAAATTTGTTGGGTATTTCGGCCTTTATGATTTTGGGCCGACAGAATTGAGTACAGCTTTATAAATGGGCGAAGTGCAGCAATAGCCACTTTTAAGCACGCTCTTTAAACTATATTTATAATTTATAATATATTTAAATATTAGTCAATTTATTCAAACTTCATGACTAAGTATCCTGAATTTGAAAATTTAGGACTTAGTGTCCTGAATTTTTGAACTGCTAATTTAAAATTCAGGACTAAGTATCCTGAATTTCTCAACTATTAATTTAAAATTCAGGACATAAGATTCGAACTTCTGAACACAATTTTCGAACTTTGGGACAAGGTGTCTTGAAGTTTGAACTTTGAGGTTTAAACTTTAGGACGTCGTATCCTGAAGTTTAAGCAAAATTAGCTAATCTTTAAATATATTATAAACTGTAAATATATTTTAAACAACATACTTAAAAGTGGCTACCTGCTGTCATTTCCACTTTATAATCCATTGGCACGAGCCCAAGGCAATGAACGTCTGGCCATATATCGTAGGAGTAGCCCAATGCAAGGCTAATGCGTAATAAATATACTTTTAGCCCGCCGGTAAAACTATTTATATTCGTTAACTACAAAAATATATAAAATTTGTATATTTTTTTTTGTATATAACATACAGAAATATATAATTAATATATAAAAAATATATATTTTTCGATTATCATTTTGAGAGCGGCTATTCAGTAACATTTTTCCGTAAACTTTTCTTGGTTATTAGTACGGAAATGGGTGCTTTGGTATTGGTGGTGTCAATGCACGTAAATAACTCGTTATAATTCTCTTATTTTGATCATTACACTAAAAAGAGGAGAATAACGAAGTATGGTGTTTAGAGCTTTGATGGAATTAAAATATACTNACGACTTCGACCAAGGTGCATCCGCCCCTGGGTCAGCGAAGTCGCCACTAGTAGTAAGTAATCATAAAAATTGCATACAAGACTAAAACTAGAACGTATTATTTTTTCCAAGTAACAAAAAAGTGGAGTGCATCGTCAAATAGTACAATAACAATAACAAACCCAGTGTAAACAAAAAAGTGGAGTGAATCGTCAAATAGTACAATGACAATAACAAACCTAGTGTATTCTCACAAGTGGGGTCTCGAGAAGGTAGAGTATACGCAGACCTTGTCTCTGCCTTTAAAAAGACAGAGAGACTGTTTCCGGTAGACGCTCCCTCAGGAAGGAAAAAGGGAAAGGGAAATAGTACAATGACGTACATTATATTTTGCCAAACAATCCATGATTTTAATGTAAGTTTTCGCCCTTGGGGATATAATAGTTCCTTCAAATCAGTAGTCGGTATCCGTAAAATAACAGGTTTGGGGAGCTCAAAATGCTAACTACGCAGTTCCTTTGCCTTGTTGTCGAAATATACTTCTGCTTTTCTTTTCTTGCTTTCACCTACTAGTCTTTTAACGTATGAAATATATCCATCCACATTGAATTTCCTCTTGCAACCTGCATAGTTCATGTACCGTATTTTCCCAAATACGGGACGCTCTCTCCAACCCTAAAGGCCAAACATGAAAAATCTCAGTTCAGTTACTTAATTCAAGCAAACAAAATGTGATACAAAGTAGTTTCACTAATGTTACAAACTTATTCTCCTCATACCCGGACCACACAAGCAGTTGACTACCCACCACTCCCACCGGTTAACTACGAGTGTTATTATTGGGTTGATAAGTAATTATCAATGTTGGTAACACTTTGTATTTAGATTTTGCAAAGCTTCATTTGATGTGTACACTTGAGTGTAAGTAAGTATTTTCCTAGAGGTAATCACATGTTATTATTTGGATAAGAGCGTGATCAGTAATAAAGAAAATAACTCAATTAGTTTAATGCGATATTGAAGGGATTGAGCATGATGCACTAAGAACCTGGTCGTGTAGGCCACATATTGACCACATGCATCCAACATAACCACTAGGATCCCTTCCATCTATATGATACTGCAAACAAGAAGATTCAGATCAGAACTCTACTGCATCTCCAAATGCAATCACTGTTGGCATATTACCTTGTCATTCAAATATATTGTGATAGCCAGAGCTTCTTCCGGTCCACTTGTCCATTCAAGTATCTTTTTAGCCCAATACATCCTGCATAAAAATTCGCAATCTGGAACTTAACAAAAAGCAATAACTTTGTTCATCTTTTTCCCTTTTCTGGTTTTGGCTAAAGAAGCTGAACAAACGAGAATTTAAGCACTACGTCTTGATAAAAGAAGAAAGTTATTGAGAAAAATAGCAGACAGTAAAATCACAGAATGAAAGACTGCAGAGAAGAGCAGAGAGTAGAATCACAGAACAGAAAAATAGTAGAAGATCGCAATCTCTTGGTGAATCAAAAAGTGTGTAGCCATAAAACATTTAACTGCATGAAAACAACATGCTAATATAAGCTGGCTTGTTCTATACAATTATGCACCAGTTTTTATCCTTATTAATGTTAACAAGAGAAGTGAGAAACACCAAGAAATGGAAAACCCCTGCTATGTTAGCTGATAAGATCTATTCATCAAATTACCTTTTCATTTCGCTTCCTTTTTAGTTTTCAGATAGAAACCTACATCTCTTTTTTCTTTTGGCTGATAAGATCAGTTTCTGTAATTAACTTGTGCTTCTTCTATCAAAATAGAAATCTAGTTAATCCAGACAAGGTTCTCTTCCATATAACTTCATATGGAATTATACTATATTTCCTAAACATGTTCTAAACAGGCTGGAAAACCAAACAGATACAATACAAGAAACAAGCATAATTAAGTGAAGGAGAAGACCAGATAACATATCAGGGTGGAATAACTTGTCATGAATTCAACTAGCAGGATCAAGACATAAATGCCCAGCAGCACTACTTGCCTCATAAAACCATGCATTTTCCCATAATGAACCATCTCTAACTGAGAAGCATTCCAAAGCTGAACCCAAAAAGAACAATTAGTCAATTGACAAGCTGGAAACATAGTAGAATGCATAGTAACTGAAACATTAAAAAGAAGACCATGTCGCTGCAAGATGTGAGGAGGATTCTGCTAGAAGCCCAAAAGCAACAGATGAAATAGCAATGCCATGCTAAGATCTTCAAATCAGATTGGTAACTCTTTCCTCACTACATAATATTATCACTCTTTTGGCACTGCTTGTTAATGTAAAAAATAAGATGAAAAGGTAATTTACAGGGTCTGCAGTTTGTGCCTTCTCCAATTGCTCTCGCCTGCAAAAGACCATATTCACTTCCAACTTCAATACCATGTAAAAGTAGTAACTAGCATCTTACGACAAGCTTTTTGTTTCATCTTCAAACAAACTCTTATCAATTTAAGAATCGAAGAACATATAGTTAAGAAGCTTCTTCTTCTTCTTCTTCTTCTTCTTCTTGCTTACTCTATCTACTGAAAAAGTAAAAGAAAGCATTTTACTCACGTGTATATATGTTCACGCTTATCAGATGCATGTTCCATCAAGGTTTTGCGTGCCCATTCCCATGCACCCAGTAATGAATCATATCGAGGCTGGTAGTAGCAGAAATTATCAGCAAGCTCTCTGCGCACAATCAATTCCTCCAGAAATGTGTCAACTGCCTGCATAAGCAATAATTAACCAAATAAGCTTCACATCAGGACACTGATAATGGATACTCAATCTTGAGGCAATATGAAACTTAATAAAAAGAGAGCAACTACTAAAAGTTCCAAATATGTTTGAAATACTCGCACTGCACAATGGCAGAGCTTATCTTACAGTCAATGAGCCAACTGTAACTAAAGCCATGTTTGGTTGTGGTGTAAAGAGGAGGAAGAGTGGAAGTACATGTGGACCGGCAAAGTTCATTTGCAGCATTTGATAAGAAAGTAAAAGATGAGATGAAGTGGAGAGAAGGAGTACCCCTCCACAGCTCCCTCCAATACTGGAATGAAGGGAGGGAACAATACCACTTTAATTAATTTTGAGATGACGTGGAGAGGAGTAGTACCCCTCCACAACTCCCCCCAAAACTGGAACAAAGTGAGGACAATGCCACTTTAATTTTAAGATGAAGTGGAGAAAGGAGTATCCCTCCACAACTCCCACAAAACTGGAACGAAGGGAGGAACAATGCTACCTTAGGTTTTTGTCCAACCATACCAAAGAAATGGGGGAAAAATCATCAACACTTCACCTATGTGAAGCAAAATGCCCAATTTTCTTTCCTTTACCCCCACAATTCCGTCCTGGAACAAAATGTATCGCAACAGGAGGCAAGTAATTCACGACTAATTCTATAGACTGAAGAAAGCATTTCATAGTAAGCAAAATTATAGCACAAACATAGATAGATGGATATGGTTCCACAACCTGGGTATAAAGTTTCCGAACTTTGCTTGCTTCTAAAGCACATCGCTGTGCTGACATCTGCCCAAAGTGCAAATAAGGAGAGAGACCAGAAAGTGCTTGGGGTTTCAGAGGGTTGTTCCGGTCTGTTGAATAATTCTTCAACCTAACTGTCAGGAACCCATTTTTACTTCCCATAAGCACTTCCAATGCAGCATCTTCACCTGGTTCACACCATTCAAGTTCAGGAACTTCTGCTCCTTTCCTGGTGCACTGGTCAATTTATAGCATTTGTGGGCCAAAAATAAAAGTTAACTACATTGTTAGACCAGAGAGAATATCTGACCTTACGACATCGGCAATTAGTTTTGGCCAATCTATTGGAGGGTTTGAAGACGACCACTTTATCTTGGGAGGCCCTATTGCAGGTAATTCGATTAGATACTCAGGAAGCAGCTTATTTATTTTACCCCGTATGGTTTTAGCACTGTATTCTAATTTATTTGATGCCACCCAAACAGGAACAACATTGTGCGCATCAACCTCGTGTACTGTTACCGATTCACTCACACTCTCACAAACTTTTTCTTTCCAGCTCCTCACATCCCTCAAAGGTGAGAAATCCGTTACTAGAAGAGAAGCTCCACATTCTTTTAGAAAATTGGGAATTGTGTCTACAGCTTCTCCCTGTTCAAGATAAACCATTGTATAATGAGCTTAAAAAAGATTTCTAATAAGTAAGGACAAAAGAACATATGGAAAATGTAGCATAATAAATATCAATCTAATGGTTATCTTCCGTGTTTCGGTACAAAATCATGGGCAAATTAAAAGTTAGAAGCATATGCATATATGCAATGGAGCAGAGGAAAAGATAATGAAACACAACATGATGTTTGATCATAACTAATCAATCAATTAATGGATCAACTACTCTCAATCTCAAACTAGCTGGAGTCAGCTCTACGAATTTTCAATATCCATTCTGCTGTATTCGTGCTCATTTCATTCTAATGCTAATACTCATAGGAGTTCTCTAAAACTAGAAATGATCTGTAACTCAACTTATCCATGCCGTTCAAAATAAACAAGTGAAACGAACATTTTTCAAATACATCTCTACTTTACGGATAAGTTAGTACTTCTTTTTTCTCAAAACATGTTTTACACTATATAGGTGTTAGCGACAATTTCAGCTGCTGATTAACTAAAAACATGCTACTAAAGAAGAATTTAAGCTGTAAACACGCACAAGATAAATAATAAGTATACCTAAATATGAAAAGATATAAAAAATAACAAATCTTTTACCTGAAATAGAAAAAAGGGAATTTGAAGAGTACTTTCGAGGTTGCTATGAAGTTTTTGAAGGCCTCTAAGCATAAACCCTAATTGTCTAGCTTTTGCACCTAAGAACTGATCGAACAAATTGAAAGCAATAGCTACTGGTACATTTGCTTTGTTAGCCTCATCAACGGCGTGGATTAATGCCCAGTTATCTCTTATCCGTTGATCTCTGAACATCCAGTACACTACCGGTCCAACCAACGGTCCTGATCCTTGCTTCAGAACCCGGATCCGACCCGACTGAACTACAGGGATCGGAGATGCCATGGGAGAAACACGGCCAAACAACAACTGTGCTAACGTGCGCCGGACTGAGTAGGTTAAAGGATTTTCGTGTGAACCATTGGTGAGCTTCGTGTTTTGGGTTTTCGTACAGCTGAGAGTTAATGGAGGGAAAGAAGAAACCGTTAACGGTTGTGGTATTTGAATGGGACACGTAATTCATTCTGATTGGTTAAATTTGTTGGGTATTTCGGCCTTTATGATTTTGGGCCGACAGAATTGAGTACAGCTTTATAAATGGGCGAAGTGCAGCAATAGCCACTTTTAAGCACGCTCTTTAAACTATATTTATAATTTATAATATATTTAAATATTAGTCAATTTACTCAAACTTCATGACTAAGTATCCTGAATTTGAAAATTTAGGACTTAGTGTCCTGAATTTTTGAACTGCTAATTTAAAATTCAGGACTAAGTATCCTGAATTTCTCAACTATTAATTTAAAATTCAGGACATAAGATTCGAACTTCTGAACACAATTTTCGAACTTTGGGACAAGGTGTCTTGAAGTTTGAACTTTGAGGTTTAAACTTTAGGACGTCGTATCCTGAAGTTTAAGCAAAATTAGCTAATCTTTAAATATATTATAAACTGTAAATATATTTTAAACAACATGCTTAAAAGTGGCTACCTGCTGTCATTTCCACTTTATAATCCATTGGCACGAGCCCAAGGCAATGAACGTCTGGCCATATATCGTAGGAGTAGCCCAATGCAAGGCTAATGCGTAATAAATATACTTTTAGCCCGCCGGTAAAACTATTTATATTCGTTAGCCACAAAAATATATAAAATTTGTATATTTTTTTTTGTATATAACATACAGAAATATATAATTAATATACAAAAAATATATATTTTTCGATTATTATTTTGAGAGCGGCTATACAGTAACATTTTTCCGTAAACTTTTCTTGGTTATTAGTAGGGAAATGGGTGCTTTGGTATTGGTGGTGTCAAGGCACGTAAATAGCTCGTTATAATTCTCTTATTTTGATCATTACACTAAAAAGAGGAGAATAACGAAGTATGGTGTTTAGAACTTTTATGGAATTAAAATATACGGTAGGCGTCAATTTGTTTGTGACACCTTGTAAGTTGAGTGTCTACACAGGAGAGAGAGAATTTCTTTATAACGTACATTAAAAGATTCAAGTTAATTGCGAAGAGATTTTATAAGATGGTTGAATGGTTTAATAAATGAGGTCAATATCACTATATGGAGTGGTAGCAAATTTCACGCGAAAATAGCAAGGGCTTGCCAAATTACTAATCGAAAAAGAATCAGCGTTTGTAAAGTCATTAAAAATAGTTATTATTTTAGTTGGAACACGGAAAGTTCCAACATAATATGCTGGATTATGTTGCTCATGTGTATAAACTTCTAACATATTATGTTGGAACTCCAACACATTATGCTGAAATCTCATAGGTAAGAAATTCGAATTCCAGCATATTATGTCCGAATTTTTTCAAATTTTTAGGATATTTTTGTTCTAATTTTATCTTTACGTAAAAAAATAGTTAAATTTTGATTACTTTGAAACTGTGACTATTTTCGATCACAGTTGTAAATCAGTCTATTTCTATTTTTTTTCCCCACAAATTTCACGAGACTAAAATGATGAAAGTGGAGCAAGCTTTGGTTCAGATTCAAGGAATGCATAATCATGCCCGTGACGTAATAAAATTTCCTCAATATTCCTCTCCC
>AWOL01S0051565.1:15530-31471 GCA_000715115.1 Nicotiana otophora | reverse complement strand
TTTTGGTTTTGTGACTTTGTACGACTCTGTTTTTTAATTTGGAACATGTCTGCAAAATTTGGTGTCATTTCGAGTTTGTTTAATAGGAATTAGACGGATGTTATCTTTTTGCAATTGTTATGTTTTATTATAATTTTCGCTTGTTCTTTTATCTAATTCATGGATTTGGTCATTATTTTAGTATTTTGATTGCGCAAGTGAGTTTATATGATGATTATGTACTTGTGAAAATGGTTAGAGTGGAGCCCTGAGGGCTCGAGTGAGTTTTGGATGCGTCCCGGAGAGTTTTAGAGAGGTTAGGATTTTTGCAGGTGTTCTGTTCTCGCATTTGCGAGGAAATGGTCGCATTTATGATTACCACATTTATGAAATCCTGCTCGCTTTTGCGATATTGTGTTAGGGCACCAACTTTTGCAATTTCGGAACTAATATCGCATTTGCGATGGGTTCTGGGTTCGCATATGCGAACCTCTGATCGCATTTGTCATGGGGAACTAGGACTGGAGCATGCCGCTTTTACGATTGCTTTCTCGCACTTGCGAGCCTACTAGGTTCGCATTTGTGGACCAGTTGTCGAATTTGCAATAGGCTCAGGGTTGGGGTAGGCTTTGCATTTGCGATGCTTGTGTCGCATTTGCGAACCTGTTGTCGCAAATGCGTCATCTGCAGCTGATTATATGTAGTGTATTTCGGGACTTAGCTTCATTCATCATATTTTTGAGCCCTAGACTCGGTGGAAGGCGATTGTGAAGAGTCATTTTCATACAAACTATTGGGTAAGTCATTTTGATCCTTCTTTATTACCTAACATAATTGTTTAGGAGATTTAACATCTAATGCATGGAATTTGAAGAGAATGTTTGGGAAATTTTGTCAACAACAACAACCTAGTAAAATCCCAAAGATGGGGTCTGGGAGGTTAGAATTGTCACGCCCCAAACCTGGGGAGGCGTGGCTGGCAACTAGCCCCGTGCTGGCTTGAGCGAACCACTCTATAATTCATTCTTTTTCTTCTGCAACTATCATGGGCCAACATAGCCACAACTCGTAATTTATAACAAAAAATTAGGAAAACGTTGTATCAATGAACCATCATTATTAAAATATAAATACATACAGGCTGCCAAGGCCTCTTACATACTGTACATAATGAATCATTGTCTACAAAGCCTATAAGATTATTCGACATCAAATGGGACAGGGTACCAGCCTACCCATAAGTCTGTAACAAAACTCTGAGACGATGACTTATAGACTCGGCTGCACTTGGAATGAGGTAGAGTCTTATCGATCCTTTGCTGAATGCTAACCTCGTCTACTATGAGGGATGGTCAAACTAATTATCTATCCCTACAGGCATGAATGCAGTGTCCACAACAAAAGGACATCAGTACGAATAATGTATTGAGTATGTAAGGCATGTAAATCAGTATATAAAGGACATGGAAGAAACATGGAATAAAGGACTCAACCAGTAAATCATGAAATATTTATAATGTCATGCATATGCATATAAATGTCATATAATGCATAGGTCTGTGCATACATAACATCATCGAGCCTATGAGGTCATCCCATTATATCATCTCAGCCTTTGTGGGCAAAATCATCAACGTATACAAACTGATCAGGTTGTGGTGTGTATATAACGCCGTAACCTTTTTCCATACCCCATATACATATAATATATGCGTATATAATTTCATATGATCATGGGTAAATGCATATGTATAAATGAATGCAATGCATAATAAAGTAAGTCAATGCGATCTCTTGAAATATCATGAGACCCATGAACAGACGATATGATAGTAGGACACATGGGGAATGAAGAACATAGGCACACCTAGTACGTCTATGAATAGAGTCATTTATGAAAGTTGTGTGTTTGCTCGTTTCATCTGTAACATATGGATCATGCCAAAAGGAAAGAAGGGATAGACTTAACACACCTTACTTGATGAAATTATCAACTACTTTCGCTTGAGCTTTCCAAGAACAATTTTTGCTCCTTTACATCTTTGAACAAGGACTAAGCACTTCTTATTATCATGGCATATTTCAAGTTGCTCGACATATGGAGTATCATGGATGTATGTTTTTGCTATGTTTCTAAAGTAAGAGACTCCCTAATAATAGAAGGAAAAATTTCAACCCTCTTTCTACATCGTAATTGTAAAAGAAGTATAATATCAAGGCTTAAAGGCTTGTATTGTCACGTGTAAAGAAGGCACGCCAAGTGCTATGACTAATGTGCACATTGGTGCCACCCTTGGTCAACTTCATGCCATGTGGAAGCCCACAATTTCCCCTAAAACGCCACCTAATCCCATAAACCAAAGAGTCACCATTTGAGTCATTTTCACTTGTTGCCATATGGGGGTTGATGTTCCCACCTAACTTATCCACCAATTTCCTAAATGTGCCATATTGCTCTATGACTTAAGAGTCATTTATTGGGCTTTCATTGGCTACCAAGTTGGGAGGCTTATCAAGTCAAGCCTATACAATTATTTTAATTACTTATCCACCCCAATAATTTGATGACTAAGCCACCAAAACTCCCTAATCTTGCCACCTAGCTCCAAGACTTGCCTAGTCAATTTTGCATTCCCTACTTTATGCCACCTTAATCCTTATAATGTTGATTAGTCATGAGCCCCCCTTATCCACATCATTCCCCGTGGATTCATACAAATGACACTTATCCACTTATAACTAATTCCATATTCCATGACTTTATACCAACATTTAACCAATTATTCGTACAATAATTTCCAGGTCTCGATTCCCTTAAAAACTAATATATTTCATATACCTTACTATCATGATCGTGTGGTACCTTATATGGCACTAGTCCATAAATACGAAGTATTATAGCTTGGACCGTATTTTATCCCAAAATATCAAACATCAACGAAACTCGCTTTCTTCGATTTGTTTACCCTATGACCTTCACAACACTTACTTATCACTTGACATAAATATCATAAGCACTTATAACCTCAAAAATAGTCTTGTCATTGAACCTATGTCAATTAGCTTATGAAAAATCCAACGTAGAAAAGTACGGAATGTAACAAGAATGTACATAGACCTTACCCCTACCCAAAGGGGTAGAGAGGCTATTTCTAGGAGACCCTCAACTCAAGAAGACAAAAATAGACAATAGAGTTCGTGACAGCAACAAAAATCAGAAAAATAATATAAGCATCATAGAAAAAATAAAATAGATGGAAAATTAATAAAACAACCAGTAATAACGCCATAGTACAATGAAAAAATGGAAAACTAATGCGGAGTTAACATACACCACTAATAGTCCAAGACAATACCCTAAGAGACTAATCCCCCTTCGGAACGAAGAAGAAAAATATCCGACTCCTTCCTAACCTTCAACCCTAATGCTCGACCTCCACACCTTCCTATAAAGAGCCATGTCCTCGAAAATCTGAAGTTGAGTCGTGTCCTGCCTGATCACTTCACCCCAATAATTCTTAGGCCTCCCTCTACCTCTTCTCATAACCGCCAAAGCCAACCGCTCAAACCTCCTAACCGGATAATCTTGGCTTCTCATCAACACGTACCGGAACCATCTAACCCTCGCTTCCCGCATCTTGTCATCTATGGGAGCCATGCCCAACTTCTGCTAAATATCTTCAATCCTAATCTTATCGAACATAGTGTGCCCACACATCCATCTGAACATCTTCATCTCTGCTACTTTCAACTTCTGGATATGGGAATTATTGACTGGCCAACACTCTACCCCATAATATATGGCCAGTCAAGCCACCTCTCTATAGAACTTGCCCTTAAGTTTCAGTGGCACATTCTTGTCACATAGATGCGTGACATCCTCATCTATCTCTCCACCCCCTTGTGTAGTAAAACTTTTTGCAAAAGAAATATATATATTGTTATGCCGAATGTCTCGGACTTTTTGGGTTGAACAATACACTGGAGAGTAAAGGAAAATTTTGGCAAAATAGGACATTTCTGCGGCCCACTATGCGGTCGCTGAATCACTCTACGTACCACATAATGGCCGCAGAGTGAGGCAGAGTGAGTCAAGGATGGGCCATTTTGGAGGTTAGGTTTGCGGTGCATTATGCGACCGCAGACTAGTTCTGCGGTGCATTATGCGACCGCATACTAGTTCTGCGGTGCATTATGCGACCGCAGAACGGGTCTTTGGGCCGCACAATGACTACCGACCGAGTCAGTCATGCCCAGTTCCGGAGGCCAATTATGCGGCCTATTCTGCGGACCGCACATCCATTATGCGGTCGCATATGCGACCGTAGATCCAGTTCCGGGGCAACATTTTTGGGTTTTTACAACCCGACCCTACTTCCTTAAATAGACACAATAGACCATTTTTGACCAATAATCTAACATTTTAGAGTGAGAGAGAGTGCCCTAGAGTGAGAATGTATTCCTCAATAATTGTTCTTCAATTTTTGCTCAAATCTTGGGTAATTAGTAAGATACTTTTTGGGCATGGGAGTTGTTCATCATGGATGCATGTATTATCAAATGGTGTAAGAAGCCGGGGCTGACTTGGTGAGTCCCACTTCATCCCGGAGTCATGTATCTTTTGTTCTTTGTGTATTGTGTTTGAGGTATAGCCGGGGCTTTATTGCCGACATTATCATTGTACTCTTCTCTATCTATTGAGACTCCGTAGACAAATTGTAGATTGTATATTGGTGTTGGGGAAGTCAAAATATGTTATGTTGTGGTTGTATTACTTGTTCCATTTGAGACATTAAAATGGTGAAACTATAGGTAATGAATTTGTATTGTAGACGTGATCACCTTTTTGTCTAAATAATGAATATTATATATATATATATATATATATATATATATTCTCTTTATTCATTAATGAGTTTGGGTAGAAGGAAATCTAACATGCTTGCTCGGTCGAGTTCACTCGGTTGAGCGCCGGTCGCGCTCCTCAGTTTTGGGGCGTGACAAGCTTGGTATCAGAGCCAAAGTATGACATTATATATTAAGAGTCATGTAGTCGCAAGTTGGTATGCAAGGATAGGTGAGACACTAGGTGCCGGTCTCGCCCCCCAGGTTCGGGGGGTGACAAGACCGGGTGCCGGTCTCGCCCCCCAGGTTTGGGGCGTGATAATATTTGCCAACCACCTGATCAACTGGCATACGCTTATGATTTCGCCCACTGAGGCTGAGATGATAAGATGGGATGCCCTCTGAGGCTTGATGATGTTATGTATGCATGATATGACATTTATACCCAAATACATGACGCTATGAAGATTTCATGATTACTGAGCTATTCAGACTAACCAATTGTGTTGGTTCCATACATTACAGCTATTAAGGACATGTATGATGGGGCTAACACTCGGGTTAGGATAGTAGGAGGCAACTCTGAGCATTTTTCGGTTGTAATAGGGTTATACTAAGGTTCTGCGCTCAGTCCATTCTTATTCGCCCTGGTGATGGACATGTTAACACACCATATTCAAGGGGATGTTCCATGGTGTATGCTATTCGCCGATAACATAGTTCTGATTGATGAGTCGCGAGCCGGTGTTAACGAGAGGCTGGAGGTTTGGAGACATGCTCTTGAGTCTAAAGGATTCAAGATGAGCAGGACGAAGACGGAATATTTGCAGTGTAAGTTCAGTGCTGAGCCAGGGGAAGTGGGCGCAGATGTGAGGCTTGATTTGTAGGTCATCCCGAGTAGAGGCAGCTTCAAGTACCTTTCGGTTATCCAGGGGGGAGGAGAGATCGACGAGGATGTCACACACCGTATTGGGGTAGGATGGATGAAGTGGAGGTTAGCATCTGGAGTCCTGTGTGACAAGAGAGTGCCACCGATACTCAAAGGTAAGTTCTATAAAGCGGTGGTTAGACCGGCCATGATATATGGGGCTGAGTGTTGGCCCGTTAAGAACTCACATATCCGGAAGATGAAAGTAGCAGAAATGAGGATGTTGCGGTACATGTGTGGGCAAACTAGGATAGATAAAAGTAGAAATGATGATATTCAGGAGAACGTGCACATGGCTCCCATTGATGACAAGATGCGGGAAGTGAGGCTTAGATGGTTCGGACATGTTTAGAGGAGAAGCCCAGATGCTCTGGTACGGAGGTGTTAGCGGTTGGTTGTGGAGGGCATGAGAAGAGGTAGAGGGCGGCCTAAGAAGTATTGGGGAGAGGTGATCAGGCAAGATATGGCGAGGCTCCAGATTTCCAAGGACATGACACTTGATAGGAAGATGTGAAGGTTGAGTATTAGGGTTGTAGGTTAGGAGGTAGTTGCGTCGTGCCTTACTACCATGTAGGGTTTTTGTCTAAGATATCTAGTGGCGATGTTGTGTCTTACTATTTTTCTTTTCAATGCAGGTCCTATTTACTAGCTATCGCTTTTTCTTTGCATCTTTCTTCTAGATTTCATGGTGTCCCTATTTTTCTTATGATTGTTGTGGCGATTCTAATATTGTCTCCCTTTGCTTTGCATCTTTCTTCTAGATTTCATGGTGTCCCTATTTTTCTTATGATTGTTGTGGCGATTCTAATATTGTCTCCCTTTGCTTTGCATCTTTCTTTAGGATTTCATGGTGTTCTTATTTTTCCTATGATTGCTGTTGTGATGCTAATATTGTCTCCGTTTTGTCCTTTTGTCTTTTTTTTTTTTTGAGCCGAGGGTCTTTCGGAAACAACCTCTCTACTCTTTCGGGATAGGGGTGAGGTCTGCGTATACACTACCCTCCCCAGACCCCATTAGTGAGATTTTACTTGGTTGTTGTTGTTGTTGTTGTTAAATTGAGTCCTTTACTCCATGTTACTTCCATGTCTTTTATATATTTATTATCATGCCTTACATACTCAGTAATTTATTAGTACTGAAGTCCCTTTTGCCTGGGGATGCTGCATTGCATGCCCGTAAGTCCCGATAGATACGTTGGCAGTCCTCCTACTAGGCTATCTGCTTAGTGGAAGGTGTTGGTGCACTCTACTTGCTCCGGAGTTACCGATTTGGTCTGTATGCTCTTGGCATGTATTGATTGGTATGGCGGGGCCCTGTCCTGACCATTATGACTTTTATGTACTCTTAGAGGCTTGTACACAGATGTCATGTATATGGGTACTTGTATTGCCTTGTCGGCCTATGTTTTGAGTGTATAAATGATCATGTAGGCCTTATAGGCCTTTATGTCACATGTATAAATTTCTATATCATGCTGGATCGTCCTATGTCAACTATTCCTTTACGTTTTATTCTTGTTATCTCATTACGTCCCTTCTATCTTATTTACCCATGATGGTGTGATTAGAAAGATACATTATGCCGGTACTCGGTTGAGAAAGGCACAAGTTCCCATTTGCGGCCCTCCTATTTGGGTTGTGACAATAAGGCCTTCTAAGGAGCCATCTAAACACTCGATATGTAGTTGTTGTTGTAGGCGAACTCTGCAAGCAGTCGAAACTGAACCCATAAACCCCCGAAATCCATAACATAGGCACATATCATATCCTCTAAGATCAGAATGGTGCGCTCAGACTGCTCGGACTGCTTGTCTGTCTGGAGTTTGAAATGTTCTACTCAACACAACTTGTGTTCCTAACTCGCGTTGCACAACTCTCCAAAAATACAATGTAAAGAGAACACCTCAGTCGGAGATCATATACACCGGCACACCATGGAGACGAACAATCTCATGGATATAGATCTAAGCCAGTTACTCTGAAGAATATATAGTCACAACCGGAATGAAGTGTGCAGACTTGGTCAGTCTATCCACAATAACCCACAATGCGTCAAATTTCTTCAATGTCTGTAGGAGCCCAATAACGATATCTATGGTAATATGATCCCACTTCCTCTCTGGAATCTCAAGTCTCTGAAGCAAATTGCCCGACCTCTAATATGCTTGTACTTCACCTACTGACAACTCAAACACCGAGCCACATACTCTACAATATATTTCTTCATTCTTCTTCATCAATAGTGTAGAATCAAATCATGATACATCTTGGCGACACCTAGATGAATGGAATACTGCGAAATGTAAACCTCCTCGAGGATAGACTCATGAAACCCATTCACATTGGGCACACATTTTTGGCCCTACATCCACAACACCCCATCATCTCTAATAGAAACCTCATTGGCATCGCTGTTCTACATTGTGTCTTTAAGGGCAAGCAAATAGGTGTCGCCATACTGACACGCTCTAATGCGCTCATACAGAGAAGACCGAGAAACAATGCAAGCAAGTGTCACGCCCCAAACTTATGGTGTGTGACCGGTGCTCCACCGAGATAACCCACCCGAGCAAGCCTGTACATTACCTTCTACCCGAACTTATTTAAGAATAACAGTAAAATCCAATTCATTAATTAAGCGGTGGGGAGGATTAAGTAAACAACAACTCAAACTTGTTATCTATAGTTACATCTTTTCTAAGTTTCAAAATACATACTCTTTTATAGTTTCATGAGGAACATGTGATACAATTACAATATTACCAATTTGACTTTCCCCATACCAACATACCACCCACGCTATGTCTACGAAGCCTCTATTAGATAAAAAAGAGTACAATGATAGTGCCCGCAACAAGGCTGTGGCTATACCTCAAACTATGGTGATAAAAGGAACAAAAGATAATGACCCCGAGTGAAGTGGGGCTCACCAAATCAACTGGGAAAAGAGTCTAGTGCTATCGTTGATCAGTGTCGCCTCCTGTGGAACAACCTACATCCATAAAAGATGCACCGCCCCCGGCAAAAGGGACATTAGTACTGTCGAATAGTACTAGTATATATGACTAAACACTCTCTCAAAGAAACGAGCAGTAATGCAATTAAGGACAGTCATAATATCAGTTAAAGCCTCAAACAATTACCAAATATCATTAGAGATAAGATAAGTTGTAAATAAATTTCAAAATTTTATGTTGGGAAATCTTTGGTACTGGTATACCACTATTCACAATTTCGATTACGATTTCCAACAAAGTCACCTACATATGTGCGGCATGACATCCGATCACGACCAGATCGGCTAGTACGTCTCATGCGAGACATCAACCAAATCACAATTTCAATTACCATTTTAACATAGTCGACGCCATGTGTGCAGCATGGCGTATGATCACGACCCGATCGGCTAGGCCGTCTCATGCGATACATCAACCAGGTCATAATTTCAATTTCTATTCTAACACAGTCACTGCCATATGTGCGGCATGGCATCCGATCACGACCCGATCGAGTAGGCCGTCTCATGTGAGACATCACCCTTTTCTATCAATCACCCTGTTTCATATTTCTTGCACATCTCTTCATTTCATTGGCACTAATGGTCACAATTGTATTATTTCTATTGGCATATTTGTCGTGTTTCATATTTCACATTTTGCATTACGTGATTTGTATTTCATGTTTCGTAGTTCATGCACACATTTTTACTTTCAACCATCACCATGGTCTTTCCAACAACAAGGCATTTCTATTTAAGACATTTAAGCACGCATTTGAGCAAATAGGAGTTTTAGGCACACTGCGATTTCTTACAAAAGCTTTCATTAGCTTTTCTTTAAAACACAACTTGAACACATTCTCGAATAGTAGTACAACATAACAAGAGCATTTGAATTACATATTGATCACGAATGTCTTTTGACACCAGCTTATTCGGGTAATCGATTCACAATAAGCAACTAGCGACTTACATGGATATTATTGGGTTAAATTTTAAGAGAAGAGTTTAGCCAACATACCTTACTTGAGCTTCTTTAACTCTAAATGTTCCGTAAATCTTAGCAACTTCAATCTATTTTAGAAAAGTAGCAAATTGAACCAAAATTAGGAAGACGATCATGGTTCTGGCTCATTTGAGCATTTTATCAACAACTAGGTGTACATTAAGGTTTCAACCCATTCTTTAGTATTTTAACTCAACAATCTCCCAACATGCCATGATCAATCATGCATGCAAAATAAGACTCCCATACCCATGAATTATCTTACTACTTTCCCATTTCTAGTTAAATTTCGAAATTAAGAGATAGGGTGTAGAATCTTACCTCTAGGATGAAGACCTAGTGTGCTTCCCTTGTTAATTCTTCCAAGATTTTGAGTAAGAATTGGGGAATAATTGATTGAGGAACTCTCTCCCTCTCTAGAGCCTTTTCTCTCTCTACAAATATCAAGTTCTCCCTTTAGAAATGGTCCATAGGGTCTAACTAACGAAATGGGGTCGGATTATAAAAACCCAAAAATGAAGCTCCAAAATGGGATCTGCAGTCCGCGAAATGACCCTCCAGAACTGGGCTAGTCTGCCCCACTTTGCGGCCGTTATGCGGTTCGCAGACCTGTTCAACAGTCATAATGCACCGCAGAACCTCCCTCTACAAACTATCCAAGCTGGCTTTGCGATCAGTGTGCGGCCCACGAAACTGTTTTGCGGTCGCATAATGGGCCGCGAAATGACATCCAAAAATTGTCCAAATGACTGCCTCACTCTACGGCCATGTTGCATCTTGCAGAGTGATTTTGCGGCCGCATAATAGGCCGCAAAAATGCCCAATTCTTCCAAATATATTCCTCTAACTATCATTAACACATACGCCTACCTCGCCACCACGAAACCTCGTGATATTTTAGAAAAAGTTTTTTGGGGCCTTACAGCAAGAACCCGGCTAGGCTCCGATAAATCCAGTCTCGCAAACTGGTTAGCAAAGCCTGAACATCCATGGCTAGTGGTCTCTCTGCTGCCGCAAAATATGCCAAATTACCCATACTCTGAGCCTTTGTACTCAAGGCATAGACCACCACATTACCCTTCTCGAGATGATATAAAACGGTTATCTCATAGTCTTTCAGCAACTTTATCCATCTTCGCTGCTCCAAATTAAGGTTCTTCCACTTGAACAGATACTGGAGACTCTGATGGTCGATATATACCTCACATGGAACACCGTATAGATATTGCCTCCAAATCTTCAATGCGTGAACAATAAATACCAATTCTAAGTCATGCACAAGGTAATTATTCTCATGAACCTTCAACTATCGAGATGTGTAAGCAATCATCCTACCATCTTGCATCAACATCGCGACAAACCCAATACGTGATGTATCACAATACAAAGTGTAATACCCGAAACTTGTAGGCAACACCAGCGCTGGGTCATAGTCAATGTAGTCTTGAGCTTCTAAATATTCACCTCACTTGTCAGACCATATGAAAGGAGTACCCTTCTAGGACAGTCTAGTCAAAGGTGCAGCAATTGATGAGTATCCCTATACGAAACGATGATAATATCCGGCCAAACTAAGGAAGCTCCAGATCTCAGTAACTGAAGACGGTCTGGGCCATCTCTGAACTGCCTCAATCTTCTTCGGATCTACCTTGATCCCCTCATTAGACACAATGTGACCCAAAAATGCCACCGAATCAAGCCAAAACTCACACTTGGAGAATTTTGCATATAACTTTTTCTCTCTCATTGTTTGGAGCACGATCCTCAAGTTCTGCTCATGGTCCTCCCGACTGCGAGAATACACCAAAATATTGTTAATGAACAGATGATGAAAGAATCAAGACATGGATGGAACACACTGTTCATTATGTGCATAAATATTGTTGAATGACATCACTAGAAACTCGTACTTACCATACTTAGTCCTGAAAGCTGTCATCGGGAATTTTGATTCATGAATCTTCAACTGATGATACCATAACCTCAAATCAATCATTGAGAATACTCTAGCACCCTGAAGCTGGTCAAATAAGCCATTCATGACTGATAGTGGGTGCCTTTTCTTGATTGTAAATTAGTTCAGCTGCCTATAGTCAATACACATCCTCATAGAGACGTATTTCATCTTCACAAATAGAACTGGAGCACCCCAAGGCGAAACACTGGGTCGGATGAAACACTTATCAACCTACTCCTGAAGTTGTTCCTTTTACTCCTTTAATTCTGTTGGTGTCATACAATATGGTAGAATGGAAATGGGCTGAGTGCCCGGCACCAAGTCAATACCAAAATCAATATCCTTATCGAGCATCATGCCCGATAGGTCTACTAGAACACATATGGGAAATATCTCACCATCAGAACTGACTCAACGGTATGAGTATTAGCACTGACATCCCGCACAAAGGCTAGATATGCTCCACGAATAACTCACATGCCAATAATTACAATCCACCAGGCATAGTCACAAGCTCAGTATCTAAATCCCCCTGTTGTGGTCGCGGGCTATCAGTCTAGATCATATCACACAAAAAAACATATATACAAGATTGCATGTACATGACCAATGAATATCAAATAGCATACTCCTAGACTGATATAAATGACATGGTATGGTGTATGTAGGTGCAAAGAATGCTATGATAACTCAAATTAGAAATTCCATCACAAAAACAGCAATTATCAAGTTAAATCATGAGACCGGCCTCTGTGTAACATCAAATACAGCTCAATTAGGTCACAATGTGGTACAAATATGAGAAATATCACAACATATATCTTGACAATCTATTCAAGGAATTTCATTACCTAAGCACTAACACCCTGGTGGATGCACATAGGCTCAGCCACGCACATGTGCACCACCCATAGCACGTAGATATCATAAATAATCCAGGCAACTAGTGCCTCTACCATGTTTTTGTAAGATACTTACCTCAATCAAGCAAAATCATTCATGTAACAAGCCCATCCCTCGTGAATCAACCCTCGTACGAGCCGAATCTAGCCAAATTAACTTAATATAATCAATAAAAGCCAAAGGAATTGATTCCAAATAATAAAGCTAAGATCTTCAACCAAAATTAAAAAGTCAACCCAAAAGGTCAACCCCAGGCTCGTGACTCGGAACCCGAACAAACTCACAAATTCCAAATACCCATTCGATTAAGAGTCCAACCATACCAAATTTATCAAATTCCAACCACAAATCATCCCACAAATCATCAAATCTCAATCTCAAATAACATAGTCCAAAAACCCCCAAATCCCAATTTAATTCATGAATATTAGCTGTATTAATCAATGGGAAATCAATATCTATCATCAAAAGTGATTAAATTTCAATTAGCTCTTCAATTAGGAAAAGAACTCTAGAGATCGCCTTGGACCGAGCTCCGCGATATCGTATTTTCGGCAAAAATCACGCATATCTGAACTCCACTTATATCCAGACCTACCGCTTATGCGGACATAATCCTGCACCTGTGGAGCCCTTCCGCATCTATGGTTCATACTGCTTCAGCCAAACTCTGCTTCTGTGGACCCCTCCCCGTAGAAGCGCATCCGCTTCTACGGAATTCTACGAAACTCCCATGGAAAAGAAAACGCTGAACATGCGCAATAAAAGTTGAACCTGTGTCTCTGCATCTACGGCCCATCCCACTGCAGGTGCGAAAGCGCCAAAAGTCAAAAGCTTCAGCAATAACACCAAGTCCTAAAATGGACCAAGCTCTATAGAAAACACCCCTCGAGGCCCCTGGGAACACTTCCAAACATACAAATCAATCCTAAAACATAAGAAGAACCTTCTCGAGCCTCAAATAAAATAAAACAACATCAAAACTTCAAATCACACCTCAATTCACACTTAAATATGCTCGATAAACAAATATAGTAAAATATAATATCGTATCCACAAGGATCGGAGTTAAACAGTATTTTTGTAGTTTATAGCTAGATTGCTATCCAAGATGATCAACAATTGAGATTTCAATAATTAAAACTAAAGTTAACTAAGAATCTAAACTTTTGGCTAATGACAATCGACGTAAGTAGTGAGTAAAGAAGGTTATTAATTGGGAGAAGATAGGGTTGATAGGATAGGTGCAAGACAAATGTTGGGATTTAACTCTAGATAATTCACTTCTAATGTTCAAGCGAGTCTCTCTAATTCACTAGTTTATTAATTCAATTGTTTAGTAGAAACTCCTCTCTCGATTAAGTCTCAACCTCACAAGATAAACTAATTTAAGATCGGTGAAGATATGCACGAGATAGTAGTGGATTGGTCTTTAGGAGAACCTCTATCTATTATCCTCCTAACTAGATTTAATCAACAATTCAATTAGCCTTTTTCGATTACTAATAAGAATTAATGAATTCAACCAACAAGATAGAATGCAAGAATATCACAAGTTATACCTCTCTCAATTACATAAACAAGTGAATATAGATGCAACGATTAAAACATCCAAAATGATGCTATACATAAAAACTAGAGTTAATATGCATAAACAACTATCAATACACCAAATCCATCAAACCCTAAAGAGAACTACTATATAAATATGGAGAAATTCATCACAAAAATGTTTAAATCAAAGGAAAACATAAAATGATCCAAACATTTGTCTTGAGTGAGGATTGAATGATTAAATCCCTGTGCTTTTCTTCTGCACCTCCTCCTTGGCTTCCTTAGGTGTAAGATGTCTCAAAAGTCCTAAAATAACGTTTTTACATGTATTTATACTTAGTAGGGTCGTGCCTAGACAAAAACACGTTGTCCTGCGTGAAATAGGATTCTAGCTCTGTAAAAATAGCATAGGCACGCCGCATGGGGCGACGCGCCAGGCGGGACTGTAGTGGGATTGGTCAGAGAGCATGATAACTTGACTGAGGCAGAATTTGGGCAGCCGCAGCGGTAAGGCCCTGTAAAAATTTCTCTAAGGAAAAATAATGTTATGTGTTGAGTAAAGGAAAACTTTTGGCAAAAGAGGACATTTCTGCGGCCCACTATGCGGTCGCAGAATCACTCTACGGACCGTATAATGGCCGCAGAGGGAGGCACTGTGAGGTAGGGATGGGCCATTTTGGAGGTTAGGTTTGCGGCGCATTATGCGGCCGTAAACCAGTTCTGCAGTGCACTATGCGATCGCAGAACAGGTCTGCGGGCCGCATAATGACCGCAGATCGAGTCAGTCATGCCCAGTTCCGGCGGCCAATTATGCGACCTGTTCTAGAACCGCACATCCATTATGCGGTTGCATATGCGACCACGGATCCTGTCCCGGGGCTTTATTTTTGGGGTTTTATAACCCGACCCTACTTCATTGTATATATGCAAAGGGCCATATTTCGAGCACAAATCCGATACTTTTAGGCTGAGAAAGTGTGCTTAGTGTGGGGAGTAACCTTCAACCTATTATCCATCAATTCTTGCTCAATCATTGAGGATTAACAAAGAAAGACTTCATCCTAAAGGTTCTATGGCCTAACTCTCAATTACAAAAATTTACAAAAAAAGGGATAACTAGAAAGACAATTATTAGGTGTGGGGGTTATTATCTTGCATGCATGTGCTAACAAAGAATGTGGGAGGGTTTTGAGCTAAAAATGGTAGATAATGGGTTGGGGAATGATGGAATCTTCCACAAAAGGGCCTTAAAACATTAATGCACACCTAGTGTTTGATAATGTGCTCAATTGAGCTAGAATCATGACCATCTTCTTAATTTTGGTCCAACTTGTTATATTTCTAAAATAGATCCAAATGCTAATATTGCCGAACGTTTTGAAGTCTAAAGGAAGCTCAATTGAGGTATGTTGGCTAAACTCTTCTTTAAGAATTGGAACCCCAATATCCTTGTAAATTCCAAGATATTTATTACAAGTTGAGTATTCCGAATAAGTTTTGTGACAAATATATATGTTTAATTTGTGTTTCAAATGCTCTTATGATATTGTATTATAAATTGAGGATATGTTCCAAACTATGGATTGTGTATCTACGTGTTATCATTCCAAGTCGTGATTTATGTGGAAAACAATTTTGCCAAATTGTGTAGAGAATGTGATTAGGGTTACACCTCCACCCGCATACATTGGGGTTAGGCGGCAATGCCGGTATATGTATGATTTTTGTATTTTTGTTGCACCACTACCCACATATATATATTGGGGTGAGGC
>AWOL01S0051556.1:21690-48826 GCA_000715115.1 Nicotiana otophora | reverse complement strand
AACAGTTGTGAACATCTGCAAAAACAACCTCGAGTCTGTCCCAAAACCAGCATGAAAAATCCAATGAAACACTGTCGAAAAGCAGCTCAAAGCATCCATAAAGCTCACTCCAAAATCACTGAAACACCATAATGTTTGTCCAAGGTTCAGTTAGTTGAGTTTGACCAGTTTCGAGGTCGTCGTTGAGGCTTTGGCAGTCGACGTTGAGTCTTACCATGTTCAATCAGTTAGAAGTTTTTGTTGCCCTTGTACAAGTTTTGGAGAATACTTTTCAACAATAAAGGTTCTCTCTTCACTTTGTCTTTTTTTTTTTTTCGCCTAATGTCTAATATATAAATAAAATCCCAAAATGGGTCCAATGCTTACAAGATGTCCAAACAAAAATAGAAGTTGCATGCAGCTACTAGCTATTAAAAAAGATAGAAAAGCTAAAATCTAATGAACTAGCAATTATAACATGAAAAGTTGAATGCTTCCTTCTCCTATTAGTGTATGTGAATCCAATTGTCATTGGCAAATACCAAGAAGCACCTATCAAGCTCTCACCAGGCGCCAGAGTATATTGTCCATAGGCTAAAATGAATCCCAACATCTCCACCGCAGAGTAGAAGTTCGCATCGTCTTTCAAATGTCGCTACTATATGATCTCTATATGCAGTGGACTGATTTTGTTCAAGTATTAATCATGTGATCACTCAACAAGATTAATATGTAGAAGAGGAGTCTGGCTTTAGGCATGCTTTGCAAGGCAAAAACCAGGTTAGAGCTGGCTTTAGGCAGGCTTTACAAGGCAAAAGCCAGGCATACGCTGGCTTTAGGCAGGCTTTGCAAGGCAAAAGCCAGGCTTGAGCTGGCTTTGGGCAGGCTTTACAGGCCAAAGGCCAGGCGTGAACTGGCTTTAGGCGGGCTTTACAAGGCAAAAGCCAGGCATGAGCTTGCTTTAGCCAGGCTTTACAAGGCAAAAGCCAGGCATGAGCTGGCTTTAGGCTGGCCTTACAAGGCAAAAGCCAGGAAGAAGGCTTTGCAAGGTAGAGGCCAACCTTTGAAAAAGTGTCTTTTTTGATCTTGTAAGCACAAATCCTTCCCTACTAAAACCTTTAAAGTATACATCATTCTAAACATTGCTAAACCATCCTCAGATTGAGCATGAAAGCATGTTAATAATACTGAGAAATGATTCAACAATCTCCATTTTCAAATGCTGGTGGGATCAGCATTCTCCTTATCATTTGGACATATCAGTTTGTGCAGAGTCCAATCTTGTGAAGCCATCAGCCTGGGGTTCTTCTCTTTGCTATCCTAATCCTAAGGTTAGGAGATTGAGATTTATCTAGATTGATCAACCTCTTTCCTGCACTAGGCAGTTCAGAGAATGAGTGAAAACTCAGATGTACCTGCAAAAGAGAACACAATGTTAGCTATACAATCTGCCATTGTGTTGCCTTCTCTGAGCACATGTTGAAAGATCACATTGAAGTTGTCCTTCATCTCTATAATTTTTTTCACATCCTGTGCAATTATCCAAGGAGGATCCCATTCCCCTTCTATCGCCTTCTTCATCACCAATGAATCAGTCTCCAGTATGAGAGGGTGAAAATCATGCTCCACACAATATTCCAACCCTTGAAGAATAGCCTTAGCTTCAGCCACCACATTAGTTGTCACTCCCAGGTCTACTGCCCTAGCATACACCACATCACCTTTATCATCCCTCATACAAAAGCCTAGGGAGCTAGGTCCAGGATTGCCCTTTAAGGCTCCATCAGTATTACATTTGTACCAACCATGACAAGGAAGCTGCCATGTAACTCTTGTAGTGATCAATATAGGTTTATATCCTTCAAAGTATTGAATCATGTCTGGCCATAACAATGGAATATTAGGGATCCAAGCATACCTCACCCTTGCCAGTTGATGCAATGTCCTATTTATCTCATGAATCACCCTATTTGTGGACACTGAACCACCATGTTTACCTGCATTTCTTCTCTTCCACAGCTCCCAAGTGATGATAGCCGGTACTGCTTGAAATAGTGGCTTTAATTTCGGCAACACTGAGCATACCACCAATGCCTTATAATTTGCTTCAATTGAATTAATTGTACAGAAATTCTAGCAGCCCCCATGAACAAGTTCCATACCTTAGAGGCAGTAGGACTTGTGACAAATATATGCTCAATGGATTCCTCTTGGGGCTGCTGACAACACCAACACCTAGACATTACCATTTGCCCTTGTCTGCTCCACATGTCATCGATGACTATTTTCTGCCTCCATAATCTCCACAAGAAGAAGGATATCTTGAATGGCAAACCTTTAATCCACATTAACTTGAATTCATGATTAGGATTTGCCCTATGTTAATATTTTGCCAAGCACTGCTAACACTGAACTTGCCTGAAGAAGTTGGCATCCAGTATGGCCTATCCCAATATCCCTCACTTCCTTCATAGTGCACATTTAGCCTTATATGTTCTGCAATTTCCTCATTGAAAGTTTGATCTAGCAGCTGATCATCCCATGTTTCCCCTTGCCGCAGTTCTGCCACCTCCTGAAGACCTTCATTGATTGGAAAGTCTTCAGGTAATACATGATAAAGTGCACCCAATCCAGTCCAATTTTCATGCCAAATATTAGTTGTTCCACTCTTTAATTCCCGTACGATCTCATGTTCTACTTCTTCCCTAGCATTCAGCATTTGTCTCCAAACATGAGACCCTCCCTTATTGATTATATCTTTTCTTATAAATTTTATATTGTTTGAATTTGCTGGTGTAAGTCTTTGCTGGATAACATGATTGGTTTTGAGTTTGGAATGATTATTTTATGTGTTTAAATTGATGAGTGTGAGCATGACTATCTAGTAGCTTAAGAATATTTGTTTTCTAGCACTTCTGATGTTGCAACGTTGGACCATGTGCTATTGAGATATTTAGTTGATAGAACTTTAGGGCTATGGTAACTTAAAAGATAGTGGGCTGCCCTTAATTTGGAATAGATGGAGGCTTAAAATCAGATTTCTTTAGAACAATAATGGGCTCAAATAAGTCGATCCATGCTAGCCCGTTTCCTAAACCGATTTGTCCAATTTTTGTAACTACATAAGATGTCCTTAACTACTATGTGGATTAAATATCGTTGAAACTCTACATATATTTTCACAATGTTATATCCATGAAACAAGAGCCTCACGGTCAATATTAAAGTAGCTTAGGAAAATATTCATGAATAAACATCGCTAGTATGCTTATAGGCGCGATTAACAATAAATTATCGTGACTATGTGTACGGTTCTCGTGGCATAGTCATGATACGTAACCCAAATTTCAAGTGCACATATACGGGACTTGACCCCAACTTCAAAATAATAATAAAATAAACATGTTTTAAATCGCGGGTACGTTTCACATGGCGCGATTCGCAATGTGCACAAAAACAAACGAGTGCGCGACATAGCGACTTGTTCAAACAAATTCCATAATAAATAAAAGCGGTATAAAAACGGTAATGTATAAAAGGTTCTAAAACATGTAATAATTCAGATATTCAAGCCAAGTTAAGTCAATAAAGCGACCGTGCTATAACCACGGGACTCGGGGAATACCTTACACCTTCTCCCCGGTCGACAGAATTCCTTATCCGGACTTTGTTTTCGCAGACCAATAATAATAGAGTCAAACTTTCCTTTGACTAGGGATCAAATAAAAGGTGACTTGGAACACCCAAAAAATCAATTCCAAGTGGCAACTCTGTAAATAAAATAATCCCTATTCAAGTCTGTCACTTTAATTGGAGAAACTCTTTAACCCACCATCCATAATAATTCATAACACATATCTTTTCGGGGGTAGAAAAGGGGTGTGACATAGATTAGGGGTGTACATGGAACAGATTGTTTGGTTTTGTTGGATTTTTCGGATTTTTGGTTACATAAATATTATTTTAATCTTACTTTGTTAAATATTTTAGAACTAAATATATGTTCAGTAAAAATTAAAAAATTGACAAACATATGATCTATAGAAATATTATTATGGGAGAATTTTCTTAGTAATTGGAATTCATGAGTTTTGTCAAGTGAAATTGGTGACGAAAATGGAGAGAACATCAGTAATGGAGGAAATCGGATAAGGGAGAAAGAAAAAGGAAAAAAAAAAGAGAAGAAAAGAAAAAAGAATAAAGAAAAGAGAAAGGTAAAGAAAAAAAGTACTAATAAAAAGGAAATAGTGTTTGTAATACACTTTAATACAATTAACGAAAGAGCTAACTAGTTTAGGTGGATTCCGTTTCGAAAAGGGCATATATGAGTCAACTGTGTAACTCTAAGGGCATATATGGACCAACTATGTGACGGTAAGGGCATATTTGAGCTAAGGTATTAACGAATGGCAAATGTGCTCAATTTCGTATAGTACAAGGGCATATTTGGACATTTTCCGAATTAAAAATGCCAAACCTACTAGGTGAGCTGAACACCATTTTACCATTCAGCAACAAAAAAAAGTCTCAATTCTCAAAAGCAAGAAAAGAAGAAACTGCTTCCTGCCCTATGGTAAATGCGTTATTATGCTTCCTGTATTTTCTGTAATTTCATGTTTGAAACTGTGTACACAATTTCCACATTGCATTATGTTGGAACACGATCTGGTGAGTGTTTTATGTTGTGACTTATGAAATTGATAATATATGCTTTAAACTCATCAACAATTAGAATATTAAGTAAGTGACTAGTGATTGTGTCGTCGACTAAGGGTCCTTAATATCGCCTTAACGCAGCAAGTGCTAGAGAAGGGAAAAAAAACTTGAAATTTTGATTACAAAATTAGAAAAATGACAGAATAGTAGCAAAGGAAGTGGTAAATACACGGTAGAAAGGAAGCACGTACAAAGTGAAATTTAAGTGAAAACAGTTCCTCTATATGGTATTTCTGCACTTGGCCATGACCACTTTTCATAATTTGGCTCCCTCACTCACTCAAGTACTTCTGCGTGTCTTGAATTAAGAGTTTCAATTTACTTTCGTTTTGGAAGTAAGCATCTAATATCCGACATTCACTGATATGAGTAATATAGAGCCACGACGCACAAGGCACACTGAAGAGAGGCAATCCCAACTAGTGGTTTTCTCCATTCCCAAACCTTGAACCTCAAGATCTGTCAAGGGAGGAGGGATACCGTTACCAGATGTCTGGCTAGGACAGAAGACACTAAACTTTACTGGTAGAGTACCCACAATCAGACAATGAGATCTACCCAAATATCACACACAAACACACAGCGAGAGCAAATAAAACCAAATTCAACAAACAAGCCAGAAATCTATGGCATAGCAGCACGTCTTAAGTGAAAATCAATAGAAATTTCACATGGTTCTCTGCATTCTAAACAAAATGAAATCGTCAAAATTTCAAAGAAGGAACCACTAAAGTGTAGTTTCACATCAAATAGATGAAGATAAGCATTTTGTTTCCTTAAGCCTCAGTGATGGGGTACTCAAACACAACATCTTTGCCCGAAAGCTTTCTGTAAACGGCTGAAAAGGTCTCCAACTTGTACTCAGTGTTGTTGCGTTCCTTGGGGTCCAAGAACACCTATCCACGAAAAAAAAAAAAGGATGAAAAACAAATCAGGAAAACCACAATAGAGTTTCTACCCCTTTTAATGAAAATGTCAAAGAAGTTATCATGGAGAAAACGATACCAACAAAGAAAACATGCAGTTACTAGTTCTCTGACATTAGTGAAAATGAACAAGCAGTACTATTACTTCACCCAAAAGAATATTCCAGTTAACCACAACCATAAACATTTAAGCAAGAAGATAGAGCTTTCTATAGTGCTTCATAATATTACCTTCATTATCTTGGAGCCATCAATGCGATACCTAGTACGCTTCCCAACTATCTCAGCAGGAACAACCAAGTCCTCCAATATGGCATCATGAACAGAAGTAAGAGTTCTGCTGCGGGGTCGTTGAGCAGCTGAACCTCTCTTGGGAGGTCTAGCTATCCTCCGAGTGGCGATAAAAATTACATCCTACAAAAAATCAAAACGTCAAAGGAAGGAAGACCAGTGGCCTACATTGTAAAACAAGGAAACAAGAATAGTTAGCCTAATAAACTAGTGCAAGTACAATGTGACATATCAAGCTTCAGCATGAGTATGACAATTTACCCTCATTATTTTACTCGCATTGGATGTCAACTAATCAAATACTAACTCTTTTATTTATTATGTATTTTTTTTCAGGTACTTGGTACCTACAAAAAGTCCACAAAGCATGCAGTACAGATGAACAAGGCCAACTGAATAGGACTTCAAACATTGGGCTCCATTATCAGTATAGTACCACAGCTGTAATTCAAAAAAGAGCGGAAGCCAGAACTTTATAATATTGTCAATACAACTAGACCTAAATAGCAGTATGTCAATTTCACAAATGCCAATCCCAAAAGGCAATGTCAAATATTTTCCTCCTTGATACCTAAGAAAATACAATTTCACCCAAATCAGAATAAAGGAAAAACAAAATGTGAAGCGCCATGAGGAAGGGATCAGTTATTGACAAATCATAATGGGAATTATGAAGAATGAATTCATTACAAATCACAACCACATTTGATAACCATCAATTAACTAAAATAGCATATGCATTTAAGATTAAACACTCAAAACCCAATCGTAGAGAACATTCTCAAAGGCAATGATGAAGATAGAAAATAATGAAAGTAATTCAATAGTTACCTTGCCACTGAATTTCTTCTCCAACTCCCTAACAAGGCGAACATGAACCTTGCGGAAAGCTTTCCTCAGTCTGTAGGGCACATGGATAACAACAGCTTTCCTGTTTCCGGAAACATCAATTTGACTGCATTAACCCAGAAACAGAACCAGTTACTACAATGTGAAAAATACAGTATAGGCTAACAACAACATATACTAGACAGCCATTAAAAAGGGTGTAACATAGACTTGACTACACATACGCTGCTGAATTGATGTATAGGTCCTTCAATTCACTTTTCAGCTCTTGGTTGGTGTTTTCCAGATCAAACAAAGCCTGTTCAGAAACAATTTAATGCCTTTCTTTAAACATTTTATATCCAATGAACCTATTCAGGTTTTAAATAACAAATGTCATCATGTAAAAACAAAACGCAACCTGGGCAACAGACTCCTCAAACTCAGTAGGTTCAGCATCTTTATCTTTGTGAATCTTTTGCTTTGACGTGTACATCTTGACAGATCTGTTTATCAAACCAATTAAACAGTATTAAACAATAACCCCAAATAAGTACCATAAAGCATCAGCAAGAACCACTCAACACGAGCAACTTAAAAATATTCAACTTTTCTAAATGTATAACACGATACATCAGAAACATTTTCTAAATAATATCAATAAAACAGCATATTAATCAAACTAATTGGGGTCAGCTATATAAATCCTCTACATCCATTTTGCTCTACTGAACCGCATTTAACATCAATACAGTGGTAGCTATACAAAAGGAAAAAAAAACTAACATCAACACTCTACAGATAATCTAATGTACAACCTCAAAAGGGGTCGAGGAAAAACGTCATTTATTTTCGAATCAGCATTGGTTTGTCTATTTATTCATCTATTTCACACTTTAACAGAGAATCAATAACACAAAGCTAGAGATACCATAATCATGTGCTTCTAAGAGCTAAGGAAAATGTTAAAAGATTGAATTTTGACGTGAAATATGAAGAAGTTTTGGCTAAGAGAGGAGTACCTGGGAGTAAGAGGCAACTACAGAGCTGGTGTGTGTGTGTGTGTGTGTGTGTGTGGAAGCCAAGAGCTTTGTTTGCGGGAGGAAGAAAACAAACCCTAGGGTTTTGATGTGTATAAAGGATGAGGCAGCTCTACGGTTTTGATTGAGTGGGCTGGATTTAGTTTATTGGATAACGGCCCGTTGATGGGGAAAAACAACGGCCCATTGGGCTTAGTAACTTGTAATTGGGAGAATGTTACAAATAGGATCACTTGGTGTCACCGTTTAAATTTCGAATCCGGTAAGAAAAGTATTAGAAAAAATAGTCTTAGATGAAAATTTTAAAGTAGCTAGTCAGAAATTCTTTGGTACATTTTACGGTGACTAGTCTTATGGTACGCGTGTTGCGCGTGTAACTTATCTAAATGAATATAAAGTTTATAAAAAATCATATAAAGATTATTTTTGCTAATTAGCAAATTTATGCTACGTACTTGATAATTTTTTCCCTTTTAATTAATCGTTCAATCTCTCTTTTAAGATTATATTAATAGTTAAATAGTAACATAACAAATCTAAAGCCATTTTTCCTCGACCATAACTCTCACAACAATCAAGCTTCCCAAACTCAAATCTGACCAACGATTTCTCAAATAAATTAAGTCATGAAAAAATAAAATTTCTTGATAAAATTTTTAAAAAAGTTTTGTTAAGTTCCATATCGAACCTATACAACAAACACATAAAACATTAACATTAAATAAAAAATTGACACAAAAATTTAACGTTGTAGCGCAAGTCCTCAAATCATTAGTCAAAGATATCTAAGATCTAATATGTAGCGTAAAAAGGAGGTGATTGAACAACGGAAGTGATGTCTTCATATTATCAACTTGAGATAGATACAATTTGCTTTTGCCAATCTCAACAATGAACTAGGTTATGAAATTATCCTAAACAAAATCCCAAACCAAACTTAAATGCAAAATTATCTTATCTAAGTTGTGTCTACTCTTTCGTACCTCTTGTGTATAGGGAGTTAAACTTAGAAAATTGTCATGATTAAAAATCTAAAGAAATCCAAGCACGGATTGAACCTTCTTTCCCTAATTAAAAATTGTTAGACATCAATGCTTCTTCGTTGCAGAAGCAACTTTTTGGAGGCTTTCTTGTACTTTTTGCAATTCAACAATAGTTGTTGAACATTAATTATATTTTTCAAGGCTCGAATGCTACTATGGGCGACTGCTTCCTTCCCGTATTGGTACATAAAAAATTAGTTTTGATAGACTTCACGTGATGGAAGAAATAATTAATTTAGTTGTCAAATAGTGATATTCCAATAAAAAGATACTGCTCGGTAAAATAAATTGTGACCTTCATATAAAGGCAATAAGTGGTTCACAATGTTCTAGTCCAAGTGAGATTGCTTTGAAACTTCAACTCTATATTGGACACAAATTTTAGACTATTTAGAGTTTGTGTTCAAATTATATTTGGCTACAATATGGCTTCATTTTCCAACCAATTAAGCTTCTCGTTCTCCTAATTCTCACAAAATTTTATCTCTTTCTTCGATTATACTTTATTAAAATACAATCTTCAACGTAAAATTTGGTCTTATTTACAAAAATCTTGGACTTTAATTGCAAGACTTTTATATTTTTGTACATTAATATTGTAGAGATATCTAATTAATTAAGGGTATATAAGTCGATCAATATTTCAAGGATATTTTAGTTGTTCAACATTTAGTATAAACACATCCGTGCTTTTATAATAATATATATAGATAATTACTTTACACAATTTAAATAAGGAAAGGAATTATAATTTTTATTTGGTTTTAAATTCTTAAAATTTAGGAGTTTCTATATATATACATGTAACCAAAATTTAATTGATTTTAAAGTCCTAAATATTAGGAGAATAATTAAATTACAATTATAACCAATACAAAATTTATTTTTAAAGAGTAAAAAAGGTGAATGATATTTCGTTAAGGTGCTTTGTGCTTTTAATATAGTACTAGTCTTAGGGTACCGCTTTGCGCGTGTACCCTATATCAATGAGTATAAATTTTTAAAATTATATAAATATTATTAAATAATATATTGGAGTTATAAAATAGAATTTAAAAATATAAGCTCTTGAAAATGATGAATATTGATCCTATTTAGTCAACAAAAATAATTTTGATAGCTTAGTGATGTATTATTTATACTTCTTTTATATTAACTTCGGATGAAAATAATTATCTAGGTAATATGTATCTCAGACTGGGCAAATAAATTATGTAGCTAAAAGGCAAATATTCGAGTAGAATTTAGCTATAGGTTAGTGATAGGTTATCTAAAATATCCTATTAGCTATGAGATAAATTTCAAAGCTAATGGAGTATTTTTCTAAAAACATTTAACCACCAACAACAACAACAACAACCCAGTATAATCTCACTAGTGGGGTCTGGGGAGGGTAGTGTGTACGCAGACCTTACCCCTACCCAGGGGTAGAGAGGCTGTTTCCAAATGACCCTCGGCATCCTTCCCTCCAAGAACTCCCCACCTTGCTCTTGGGGTGACTCGAACTCACAACCTCTTGGTTGGAAGTGAAGGATGCTTACCATCAGAGCAACCCACCTTGTCATAAACATTTAACCAAAAAAGTTCTTTTCATCTAGTTAACGGAAATATGCATTAAAATAAATTAATGTATTGCCTTGGAAACAAAGTGTTTTAATTTAGTATTTTTTGGTATGTATTCTAGGTAAAATCTTAATGATTTTAAAGTCCTAAATATAAGGACTTCTTACTCAATTGAAATAAGAAAAATTTTTAAAATAATAAATCTGATTATTTCAAACACCTAAATATTAGCTAGGAGAATAATCAAATGATTATTTTGTCCTGTGTGAACTCTATTTTAAAAGGATAAAAAAGGTGAACGACATTTTGCTAAAGGCATTCGTGTTTTTAATATAGTATAGATAGATTTGTCAGATTTCTAATGATTGCCATAATTTTGCAAATTATGGTGGCCATATTTTTGTGCAATTGGCCAAAAACATTGTGATCAATCACAAGAATTTTTCGCATTGTGGCTGAAATTTTTCTGGTGATCGTTATGATTCATGGTGCTTGAAAAATTTAGTAATCGCCAAAATTCTTGATGCTTCAAAAGTCTGACCAACGTACTTTATTGTAACGACCCGGCCAGTCGTTTTGACTATTGCAATCCCGTTCCCCCATTTACTGCTCAAGTTGTGAATTACAGTTGTTATTTGACTTGCCGGGGTAATTGGTTTGGGTTCGGTGAGGTTTTGAAATGATTCGGAGCAATTAGCTCCAAGGTTTAGAATTTAAGTTGAAAATGTTGACCATATGTTAACTTAAGTGTAACGACCCCGGAGAAATTTTGCTAAGAAAATTAAGGTTTGGTGGTGCCGAGGTAGATCAATTAATATAAAGATTATAGAAATTTCTCGCGGCGAGCATGCGAGCCGCTGCTCGGACTTTTTGGGTTGAACAATGCACCGAAGTATAAAGGAAAAATTTGTCGGAAATTGGTCATTTCTGCGACCACTATGCGGTCACAGAATCACTCTGCGGACCGCATAATGGTAGTAAAGTGGATCAGTAGAGGGGCAAGATTTGAGAAAAATATGTGGTGCACTATGCAACCGCAGACCTGTTTTGCGGTGCATTATGCGACCGTAGAACAAGTATGCGGACCGCATAATGACCGCAGAATAGGTCAGTAACGCCCAACTTTGGAGATCAAATTATACGGCCGGTATGCGGACCGCATACCTGTTACGTGATCGCAAATGCGACCGCATAACTGCGTCGGAACTTCTTTTCTTTCTAATTTTTGACCCGACCCAACTTCGATTTATAGCCCTTGAAGCTCATTTTGGAGCCAAAATCTGATATTTTAGAGAGAAGTGAGAGCATTTTAGAGAGAGAAAGTGAAGACTTGGTCATTTATCCATCAATTCTTGTTCAAGATTTGAAGATTTCACAAGGATCTCGCTAGGGCTTCAAGGAGGTAAGAATTTCTTTCCCTAATTCTTCAATTTTGGGTTTGGAGTAAAGATGGATGATTAATAGTATGATTCTTGGGTGTAGAGTATTATGTATACATACCAATAAGGTTGTGAAAAGATTTTTAAGTTCAAATGGGTAAGGATTGGGTTGAAAATGGTAGAAATCTTCATAGATTTTAATTGAAGATTTGAGGGTCGAGTTGGTGTCGGATTTTGGTGAAATTTATATGGTTGGACTCGTGGTTAGATGAGCGTTCATATTCTATAACTTTTGTCGGGTTACGAGACGTGGGCCCTACGGGCGATTTTTGAGTTAATTTCAGATTTTATTGGAAAAATTAGTATTTCCTTATGGAATTAATTACAATAATTGGTATTGACTTAATCGAATTAATTGTGGCTAGATACGAGGCTTTTGGAGACCAATTTTCGTGGAAAGGGCATAGTGGAATAAAGAATTACACGGTTTGAGGTAAGTAACAGTTATAAATCTGGTCCTAAGGGTATGAAACCCCGAATTTTGTGTCATGTGATTATTTTGGAGGTGACGCACATGCTAGGTGACGGGCGTGTGGGCGTGCACCGAAGAGATTGTGACTTGGTCCGTCTCGTGAAACTGTAAAGTTGAATAACCTGTTGTTAGCTATAAGCTCTCTTTGTGTTGAAGGAATTTGACTGTAAATCATGTTAAAAATCATGCTTAGGCTATGTGATAGTACTGTTGGGACCCACAGAGGTTGCGTACCTGTTGAATTAATTGCTAATTGTTGTGTTATACTCAGTCACGATTTTTCTTGCGTATTATACCTCAGTCTTTCTTGATATTTGTTGATATACTATGTTATTCTTGTTTGGGCTAATCTTTGTGATTTCTGAGAGCCCGAGAGACTTGAGAGTTTGAGGACTGAGTAAGGCCGAGGGCCTGTTGGTGAGGTAAGGATATTATGGCACGTGAGTTGTCCGTGCAGGATATTATAGCACGTGAGTTGTCTGTGCAGCACGTGAGTTGTCCGTGCAGATTATGGCGCTTGGGCTGTAGGAGCCCCTCCGGAGTCTGTACACACCCCCAGTGAGCGCGGGTACCCATTGACTGTGAGTGCTGAGGGCTGAGAGTCTAGTGGTTGAGCTGTCGTGATGAGCTGAGTGACTGTTGCCTGAGAGGCTGTACTTGCCTTGCATTTGTTGTTGCACTTGGTTGCTATCTGTCATTGTTGTGAAATCTCTGAAAGAATTTATATCCAGATTACTTGAAATTGAACTATATAAAAATTGATTGACTTAAACTGCCGGATTTGAAAGCATGTTTATTCTTTACTAGAACTACTGAAAGTGAACTATGAATATGTAGCTCGTCATTATCTTCAGTGCCTTAGTTATTATTGTTACTTGCTGAGTTGGTTGTACTCATACTACACCCTGCACTTCGTGTGCAGATCCAGGTGTTCCTGGACATAGCGGGTATTGATTCTTCCGTACAACTGATTTTTCGGAGATTCAGAGGTAGCTGCCGTATTTTGCAGACCTTGTCTCTCCTTCCCTATCTCTGTATTACTGTATTTTTGGTCTTAGAATATTGTAGACCGTATTTTTCCAGATTTGTATTCATATTAGATACTCATGTACTCAATAACACCAGGTTTTGGGAGTGTTGTATCGGATTTTTTTGCTAAGATTTTTGTATTGTATTAAACGTTACGTTTTTAAATTGAAAGGAAATCGTGAATTATTGATGTTGTCGGCTTGCCTAGTACTGAGATAGGCGCCATCACGACAGGTTAGAATTTTGGGTCGTGACATATATAATTTTTACCATCGTGCTTTATAGTTCTGACACTGAGCTATATTTTCAAAACTTTTTTTAATGGGATCAAAATATAAAGGGAACGGTGGTTAAAAAAGGACCATCCAGCGTCATTTCTTTCTTGTAATTATAACTGATCTTGATATATAACTTGGGAACATGCCTTAAATATTTCTTTGCGCTCAATGTTTGTATTAAAAATAATATAAATTTACCCTTAGTTCAAATATATTGAGCTCATAAAAGCTTGCACTAGTGTAACTGAAAATTCAATTTTCGAAACATTCACTTCAAACCAAAAGAGAGAGAGAGAAAAAGTAATAGAAAAGAGGATTTATCTATGAGTATGAAAAGTTAAAGCGTGAGCTAGCTACAGGACATACCGGAGGTTTCAATAGATATTTAAAACAGACTAAATCGAGGACATACCAGAAGTTTCAATAGATATTTAAAACCGATTAAATCGATCGAACCGTACTGCACCGAATTGATTTTTAGGTTTCTTTTAATAAAATTGTAGGTTTTTATATAAATCTAAATTCGTACCGATAATTAGGGTAGATTTTTTATTTTATAAAAATAAACCGAAAAAAATACCGAACCGTACCAAATAAATTTACGTGTGAAAAATATATTAAAAATAATAAAGTATTAAATTTTCCTTGGGCTTTGGAACTATGAAAATATTTTACAAGCCATCAAGTAATTAATATCAAAATCCTAATTCCCAAACCTATTATGCTATTCCTACTGAAACTAAATTATTTTCGGCATATTCACTAGCAAGACACAAAGTATTCTAGCGATTATGAGTTGCAAACTATAATGTATTGAATATGTTTCCTTTCGTATGATTTAGATTTATCTTTTTGAATATTTAATCTTCTATAAACTTTATTCTTGAGTCTGAACTTGGTTAATATCTTTATACTCGTGTGATTTATCTTTTCTTTGTCTTTGCTTAGTTTCTTTTACGCAACTGTAGAGTAGTTGATGGATCTATACTTTGATCATCTTTCATGTTTTCTTAATTTATCACAATTTAAACAGTAAAACTGTTTAGAGAGTTTTGCTAAGTCATATAAAAATATATATGTTATTGCATTCTACTTTTACTAGTGACTTTTATATGACATTTAAAAAATACCGAATATTAACCGTACCGATACTAAAGAGAAACCGACATGATTGAGACGGTTTCGAAAAATTTAATTGTGATTATCCATAATAGAATAACCGAAAATTTGATAGGGTATAAATTTTATAAAATAATCCTAACCATTGACACCCTAGGACATACCATATGCGCATTTACTATCAGATTAAACAAAAGAGGGAAATTTTAGGATTAAAAAAATAAAATTGGACGCTAGAACTTGGTTAATATCTTTATACTCGTGTGATTTATCTTTTCTTTGTCTTTGCTTAGTTTCTTTTACGCAACTGTAGAGTAGTTGATGGATCTATACTTTGATCATCTTTCATGTTTTCTTAATTTATCACAATTTAAACAGTAAAACTGTTTAGAGAGTTTTGCTAAGTCATATAAAAATATATATGTTATTGCATTCTACTTTTACTAGTGACTTTTATATGACATTTAAAAAATACCGAATATTAACCGTACCGATACTAAAGAGAAACCGACATGATTGAGACGGTTTCGAAAAATTTAATTGTGATTATCCATAATAGAATAACCGAAAATTTGATAGGGTATAAATTTTATAAAATAATCCTAACCATTGACACCCTAGGACATACCATATGCGCATTTACTATCAGATTAAACAAAAGAGGGAAATTTTAGGATTAAAAAAATAAAATTGGACGCTAGAACTTGGTTAATATCTTTATACTCGTGTGATTTATCTTTTCTTTGTCTTTGCTTAGTTTCTTTTACGCAACTGTAGAGTAGTTGATGGATCTATACTTTGATCATCTTTCATGTTTTCTTAATTTATCACAATTTAAACAGTAAAACTGTTTAGAGAGTTTTGCTAAGTCATATAAAAATATATATGTTATTGCATTCTACTTTTACTAGTGACTTTTATATGACATTTAAAAAATACCGAATATTAACCGTACCGATACTAAAGAGAAACCGACATGATTGAGACGGTTTCGAAAAATTTAATTGTGATTATCCATAATAGAATAACCGAAAATTTGATAGGGTATAAATTTTATAAAATAATCCTAACCATTGACACCCTAGGACATACCATATGCGCATTTACTATCAGATTAAACAAAAGAGGGAAATTTTAGGATTAAAAAAATAAAATTGGACGCTAGAACTTGGTTAATATCTTTATACTCGTGTGATTTATCTTTTCTTTGTCTTTGCTTAGTTTCTTTTACGCAACTGTAGAGTAGTTGATGGATCTATACTTTGATCATCTTTCATGTTTTCTTAATTTATCACAATTTAAACAGTAAAACTGTTTAGAGAGTTTTGCTAAGTCATATAAAAATATATATGTTATTGCATTCTACTTTTACTAGTGACTTTTATATGACATTTAAAAAATACCGAATATTAACCGTACCGATACTAAAGAGAAACCGACATGATTGAGACGGTTTCGAAAAATTTAATTGTGATTATCCATAATAGAATAACCGAAAATTTGATAGGGTATAAATTTTATAAAATAATCCTAACCATTGACACCCTAGGACATACCATATGCGCATTTACTATCAGATTAAACAAAAGAGGGAAATTTTAGGATTAAAAAAATAAAATTGGACGCTAGAAGGAGGGCTTGAACCTCCGACCTTGTGGTTAACAGCCACACGCTCTAACCAACTGAGCTATTCCAGCGCGGCCGCCAGTAAGTGCATATACAATTTATAAAGCTGTTAGCAGTTAGACATTCTCTTTCAAAAGTTTCCATTTTTTTAAGAAGTAATTTAAAACAAAATTTAGGACTATCGTTTGTTAACTAAAAGGAAAATTAGAAATCCGTCTTGTCATTTTGTTCCTTAAGGTTTCTATCTTTATTCATATTGAGTCAAAATCAAAACCAACTAATCATTGAACTAAAGGTCTATTGCATTCAACAAAGTTAAAAAAATATATGAACTATCCTTATATTACACGTAAAAGGAAATTTGCAGGAAATTCATCATTCCAACACCAAAAATTACAACGAAACTGTCACGTAAGATAAAATTATCAAAAACGTATTGCACGTCATCCTTTACTAGATGAACAATGCCATGTAATTTACAAATAAGTGCGCCACAGAAATTTCTTTCTAGAAAATGTATTTCGACGTTTGATGGATAGTGAAAAATATTTTTTTATTTTTATTTTTTATTATAGATTGATAACAATGCTAGCAGATTGGATAGTGTCTAGATGAAACCTTTTAGTATATTAAAGATTGATAGTATTGTTTAAGTGTGATTGAAGTAGATTTGAAGTTATAGTAATAATTAAGCTAATGGCTGCATCCCAAAGGTGAGAAAAATACGTTCTCTCATTTGGTAAAAGTAGTTTTTGATAACCAAACCGCATATGACAAAATATCAAAATGTGCTACAGATTTTACCAACAGTACCCATAGCGTGCGGAGTTAGTTTATGCTTGGTTATTATATTAAAGTTCATCCATTTTGAATTGAAATTGTAGTCATTTATGCATGGTAATATTATCTCATCCGTTCCAATTTATGTGAACCTGTTTGACTGGGCACAAAATTTAAGAAAAAATGAAGATTTTTGGAATTTGTGGTCCTAAATAATTTAAAAAGGGCCCAGGGTATTTGTGTGGTTATAAAAACTTCTCATTAAGGATATAATTGTATATTTAAGCAAAATTATTTCCAAATTTAGAAAGGGGTCATTCTTTTTGGAACGGACCAAAAAGGAAATAAGTTCACATAAACTAGCACAGAGGAGTAGTAATTAAAAGATGAAAATAATTGAGAGTTGAGACCACAGAGAGTGATTGCTTTACAAATCAATTGTATTAGAGAGATCATTGTGAGCACCTAATTTTTGACTATATTTGAATTTTTACCACCTTCTACTATGTAAATATTTTTAGAAATTTAATATATATATTTTTTAGCTTTGTTACATTATTTATATATAGGTTAAAAATTAAAAATAATTTAAAAGGTCAAATTATTACTATTAGTATTATTTTTATTTTTTATCTTTATTTTAAAATAAAATAAAAAAACGAAAAAATTAAATATTTTTTTTAATTTTCGGATGGGAATAAAATAATAGAAAAATTAAAAGTATGAAATAAAAAATAAAAAGTAAAAGTAGGTGGAAATTGTTTTTTTAAAAAAAAGTAAAAGAAAGTGAAAAATTAAAAAAATAAAAGTAAAAGAATGTGGAAATTTTAAAAAATGAAATGTAAAAGAAAGATGAAATTTAAAAATAAAAGTAAAGGTAGCTGAAATTCTTTAAGAAACAAAGTAAAATAAAGTGAAAATTAAAAAAAGAAAAGTAAAATAAGTTGAAAAAAAAGAAAAGTAAAATAAGTGAAAAATAAAAAAAAAGTAAAGTAAAAAAAGGTGAAAAATTAAAAAATAAAAGTAAAGGAAAGTGGGGAATTATTTATTTTTTTAAAAAAAGAAAAATGGGAAGTGAGAATTCTTTTTAATTAAAGAATAATAAAATAATAAATTAAAAAATCTGAACAAATTTCGATTTTTTCCCCTATAAATAGAAGAGAAATGTGAGAAGAAAAGGGGGATAAGGAAAAAAAATAAGGGAGGAGGGAATTGAGAGAAATTATTTTTTCTTCTTCTATGCTAAAGGAATTTCTACTCGTGTCATTATTTCTTCGTTTTTCTTTCAAACAATCCAGCAAGTCATCACCTAAAACCCAACAAAAATACTTCATAACATCCTTTTTTACACGCCAAAAAGTGGAGTCAATAGTCGAGGTCGAGGATTCCGTTGGAGCTCCGTTCATTAGGTTTGATGTTATTCGTCGCTTATGCTTGTTCGACGTTCGTCTGAGTTATTGTACGTGTTCTTGGAGACTCATTTAATTGGAAATTTTACATTAAAGGTTTATTCTTCCCTCTGTTATTTATTTTATTTCATGTGATTTTATTTATTTGCCTTTAAACTTTATAAATAATAATGTAAGTTAGTCCTTAAATGATAAATGCTTAATCATGTTTTTGGAAATATGGTATTCAAACTTGCTTTAAAGTTGGAAAGATTTGAACCCTAATGAGTTTGAGCTTCAATTGTTGAGTTGTAGGGTATTGGTATATGTTGTTTTATTTATTCAAATATCTAAAATCATACACTTCTTCTACAAGTAATTCCATAATTCACGGCCTTCACAATAATCTCAAACTTAGGAAATAAACAAATCATGAATGCGCTAGAATGCTTTAGGCGTACTCATAATTAACTAAATTATCATGATTATGTATACGTTCGCGTGACATAATTACGATTCCCAAAACTAAAATCAAGATATGCATTCGCGCAACTTTGGGCGAAACAACCTTAAATATAATAAAAATGGTATTAATTGCGTGCACGTACACGTGACATAATTTTGGCACAATAAACAAAACGGATTCACACACGTGATTCGTTTCAAAGATAATTTCATATTTTAAAATAAAAGCGGATAGATAAAATATGAAAATCAATAAATCACAGTTTATCTAAATTAATTCAAGCCAAGTTGTAGTCAATAAAGGTAGAACCGTTTCGCCTAGGGGGATCTAACTCATAGTTCCGGGTAGAAGTACTCTTCGCTCATGTTGCTTTTCGTAGCTTAACCCAGGTAGAACCTTTTCGCCTAAGGGGATCCAGCTCATAGTTCCGGATAGAAGTACTCTTCGCTCAGGTTGTTTTACGTAGCTTAACCCAGGTAGAACCTTTTCACATAGGGGGATCCAGCTCATAGTTCCGGGTAGAAATACTCTTCGCCCATGCTATTTTTCATAGCTTAACCCAGGTAGAACCTTTTCTCCTAGGGGGATCCAACTCATAGTTTCTGGGTAGAAGTACTCTTCGCCCAGGCTGTTTTTCGTAGCTTAACTCAGGTAGATCCTTTTCTCCTAGGGAGATCCAACTCATAGTTTTCGGGTAGAAGTACTCTTCGCTCAAGATGTTTTACGTAGCTTAACCGAGGTAGAACCTTTTCGCCTAGGGGGATCCAGCTCATAGTTCCGGGTAGAAGTACTCTTCTCTCAGGTTGTTTTACGTAGCTTAACCCAGGTAGAACCTTTTCTCCTAGGGAGATCCAACTCATAGCTTCGGGTAGAAGTACCCTTCGCTAAGGTTATTTTACGTAGCTTAACCCAGGTAGAAACTTTTCCCCTAGGGGAATCCAGCTCATATTCCGGGTAGAAGTACTTTTCGCCTAGGCTCGCTTTTCGCAGTTTAACCAAGATAGAACCTTTTGTCCGAGGGGATTCATTTTTTATTTCAGTAATACAGGGCACCGACACCTATTTACATTTCTTTTCCTTAATACAGGGTGCCATCCCCTGGTTACATTTCCTTTTAGTAATACAGGTCGCCATCCCATGACTACATTCTTTTCAAAAATACAGGGTATCAACCCCTGATTACATTCTTTTTCCGTAATATAGGGTACCAACTCCTGGTTATATTTTCTTACCAGTATTAGGGTACACCAATCCCTAGTCGCTTTTCCAATATAGGGTCTCCACTCTCTAGTTTCTTTTATTTTAGATATAGGGTCTTCATTCCCTAGTCTCTGTTATTTCGGAGTACACCATTCCCGCCCTTTTATTGCTTTCAATAAAGAAGTAGTTTAGAATTTTGTTACAATAACTCACGAAAATTTTCTAGTGTAAACTGGGGCAGAAAAATTTCGATCGTTTGTTTGTTTTGGTATCTGAGTAGGTTTTACCTCGAGGCATAGGGTTCGAGATGACCAAAAGAAGAAGTCTCAATTCAGGATAAAAGAAAAGAAAAAATAGGTGAATCCAAAATATAAAAATAGTTGAAAAGATGTGGAATGCTCAAGACATGGCTGAAGCCACGAGCATTGGAGTCATGTTTTGATTAGAAGAAGCTATAGAACAATGAACTAGCACCTACAACTAGCGAGCATCAAGGTTTAGATCAGAGTATGCATGAAGAACCAGTCAAGACTCAAGATCAAGTTTCAGAAGACTCATAGATAGGAATCTTGTAACTCATAGCTGATAGACTTATTTAGTTTTTTTTTTTTTTTAAATAATAGCACGATCGTGGACCGGAGCCTCGACGGAACTTCACTCGACTCCTCAACTCATCATTCCACCATTCTCCTTGAACTACACGTGACCTGATTCTCCTATAACCCGGGATATGTAGGTTGTCCAAAATCAGGACTCGGTTACACCCTATCTTTTATTTTTTTTCTTTTTGAATAACGGTTTGGTCAAAAACTAGTCACATGGATCACCTAGTCTTTGCCTGAAATCTCTTCATGTTTTCAAGCAAAGAGGGACAGTTGTGAGCACCTAATTTTTGACTATATTTGAATTTTTACCACCTTCTACTATGTAAATATTTTTAGAAATTTAATATATATATTTTTAGCTTTGTTACATTATTTTTATATAGGTTAAGAATTAAAAATAATCTAAAAGGTCAAATTATTACTATTAGTATTATTTTTATTTTTTATCTTTGTTTTAAAATAAAATAAATTTTAAAAAATGAAAACATTAAATATTTTTTTAAATTTTTGGATGGGAATAAAATAATAGGATTAAAAGTATGGAATAAAAAATAAAAAGTAAAAGTAGGTGGAAATTATTTTTAAAAAAAAATAAAAGAAAGTGAAAAACTAAAAAAATAAAAGTAAAAGAATGTGAAAATTTAAAAAAATGAAATATAAAAGAAAGATTAAATTAAAAAATAAAAGTAAAGGTATCTAAATTTTTTTTTAAAAAAGTAAAAGAAAGTGAAAATTTAAAAAAGAAAAGTAAAATAAGTGGAAAATTTAAAAACATAAAGTAAAAAAAGTGAAAAAATAAAAAATAAAAGTAAAAGAAAGTGGGGAATTATTTTTTTTTTAAAATAAGAAAAATGGGAAGTGGGAATTCTTTTTAATTAAAAAATAATAAAAGACTAAAATAATAAATAAAGAAATCAGAAAAAATTCCGATTTTTTTCTTCTATAAATAGAAGAGAAATGTGAGGAGAAAGGGGGGATAAGGAAAAAAAAGAAGGGAGGAGGGAATTGAGAGAAACTATTTTTTCTTCTTCTACGCTAAGGGAATTTCTACTCGTGTCATTCTTTCTTCGTCTTTCTTTCAAACAATCCAGAAAGTCATCACCTAAAACCCAACAAAAATGCTTCATAACATCCCTTTTTACACGCCAAAAAGTGGAGTCAATAGTCGAGGTCGAGGATTCCGTTGGAGCTCCGTTCACTAGGTTTGATGTTATTCGTCGCTTATACTTGTTCGACGTTCGTCTGAGTTATTGTACCTGTTCTTTGGAGACTCATTTAATTGGAAATTTTGCATTAAAGGTTTATTCTTTCCTTTGTTTGTTTTTATCTTATTTCATGTGATTTTATTTATTTGCCATTAAACTTTATAAATAATAATGTAAGTTAGTCCTTCAATGCTATATGCTTAATCATATTTTTGGAAATATGGTATTCAAACTTGCTTTAAAATTGAAAAGATTTGGACCCTAATGAGTTTGGGCTTCAATTGTTGAGTTGTAGGGTATTGGTATATGTTGTTTTATTTATTCAAATATCTAAAATCATAAACTTCTTCTACAAGTAATTCCATAATTCATGGCCTTCATAATAATCTCAAACTTAGAAAAGAAACAAATCATGAATGCGCTAGAATGCTTTAGGCGTACTCATAATTAACTAAATCATCGTGATTATGTATACGTTCGCGTGACATAATTACGATTCCCAAAACTAAAATCAAGGTATGAGTTCGCGCAACTTTGGGCGAAACAACCTTAAATATAATGAAAATGCTATTAATTGTGTGCACGTACACGTGACATGATTTTGGCACAATAAACAAAACGGATTCACACACGTGATTCGTTTCAAAGATAATTCCATATTTTAAAATAAAAGCGGATAGATAAAATATGGAAATCAATAAATCACAGTTTATCTAAATTAATTCAAGCCAAATTGTAGTCAATAAAGCGACCGTGCTAGAACCACGGGACTCGAGAAATGCCTTACACCTTCTCCCCGGTCAACAAAATTCCTTATCTGAATTTTGTTTTCGTAGACCAATAATAATAGAGTCAAACCTTCCTTTGACTAGGGATTCAAATTAAAGGTGACTTGGAACACCCCAAAAATCAATTTTAAGTGGCAACTCTGTAAATAAAATAATCCCCATTCAAATTTGTCACTTGAAAAAACTCTTTAACCCACAACAATCCATTAACACATATATCTTTTGTGGGGGAAAAAGGAAGTGTGACAATCATAATCATAAGTTACAATATTAGTAACTTGAAAGCCAGTTAGTACATCAAACTGTTAAAAGATAACATAAGCTACGTATGAGAATTCTCATAGTAGAAGATGGAATCAACTCAATATACACATAAACAAGAAACAGAATTTGCACACTACATCATTATCAAATCTAAATAATTGAGATTGCAAAGAACAAAAGTAATCTTATTAATTTCAGCTACAAAATAATACTATCAACTACAGAACGGAAATCAAAATAAAATAACCATTCATTTTCTTCTATGGCTATTTCATTATTGAAAAATAAATCTAGATTTATTTAAACTCTACCTACAAGGAAAAATGCTGCAAAATTTTTTCCTTATCTGAAACATAAAGGAATCTGAAAGACAACAGTAAAAATAAAATAAAAATCCCAATCAATTAAAAAACTACGAAAAAGAAGTCCTAATTCTCTTATAATATCCGAAGCTGGACTTCAAAAATCTGGAAGCTCCTTAATATTTTCCGATGAAGAAGAAGAAATGGAACTTCTCATACTAGTACTAGGCATAAAAAACAATGGATCGGTATAGTTACAAAATGGCTGATCTGTGAAAAATAAATCGGTCGAATTTGGACTAGGAAAAGGTGCATTACTATCTAAGAAAATTGGAGGGTCACTAAGATTATTATAATTACTAATACCACTATTAATATCATTAATATTAGGTAGATCAAAAATTGTTGGAGGAGGAGGAACATAACAAGAAGCTGATGAATTAACCTGAGCATCTCCTACACTGCAATTACCACTATTTTCATCCGTGACAACCGATGTAGATTCATTGTCATCATTGGCCAATAACTCACATTTCTTATTAATGTTCCTATTATTATTTTGATAAATAATTTCTTTATCAGGTCGGAGGATATCTCCAAGACAGCTTTCGGGGCCAGAAACGGGGTCCTTCTCCTCGTTTATAGGCTCGGATTTGGGATGTTGAGGTAGAAGAAGAGGTGGATGAGAAGGAGAAGAGTTGTCGTCTTCTCGTGAAAAGCCAGTGAGTTTTTGGACCAATGCCATGAAATCGCGCGGATGTGTGTGGATAACTTTAGGAGGATGTGTGTGGATGATAATGGGATGACGTGGTTGTTGAGGGATGGTAGTTGAGGTGGTGGCCGCGACCCCATTAAATAGGGAGGAAGAAGAAGAAGAAGAAGATAACGAATTCGATGATGATTTCTTGATCAAATGAGAGTTCTTATTGATCTTCAAAGGAGGAGAAACATTGTTGTTATTGCTAATCATGGCTTGATCTGCCTTAATTGCATGATTATCGTAGAATTGTGCATGGCTCATGGTTAATTCAGTTTTGGTTTCCTAAGCTAATTCCAACAACTCCAAAATTGATATATCTCTATCAATATGAGATAAGGCTATGAATGTAATATATGTATGATATAAAGATAGAGATATTGCTTAATTTGTGAATCTCTTTAATTATTGGGAGGTTTAATTTGAGTGGAGTTGATGAGAGGTAAGTGAATTTGTGTGGTGAATATATAGAAGAAACTTGAGTGATGAGCTGTGGGTGAAAGTTTAGGTGTAAAGATTAGCGAATTCATCGGCTATGAAAAAGGCAGCACGTTATTTGCGAAAATAAAGCTCTTGTTTCCACGTTAAAATAATGAATAATCAAATTCACTAAGTCGAATTAACTTAACTTTAAGAGCAAATATTAGAGAAATTAGAATAGTTTTAATATATAGGGCTTATGGTTTAAAATTTATGTTTTACATTTTATTTTCACTCAAATGTCTTAGCTGTAATTTTAAAATGTTTCTCTTAAAAGTTTCGCACATCTTTTGATATTTTAAGGAGCAACACGTGATAACACTATCTATTAGTGTAACGACCCAACCGGTTGTTTTGAGTATTACAACCCCGTTTCTCCATTTACTGCTCAAATTGGGCTTTACAATTGTTGTGTGACTTGCTGGGGCAATTGGTTCGGGTCCCATGAGGTTTTGAAATAAATTGGAACACTTAGTTCCAAGGTTTAAAGCTTAAGTTAAAATAGTGACCAGATGTCGACTTATATGTAAACGACCTCGAAATTTAATTCTGATGATTCCAATAGCTCCGTATGGTGATTTTGGACTTAGGAGCGTGTCCGAAAATTATTTGGAAGTACGTAGTGGAATTTGGCTTGAAATGCCGAAAGTTATATTTTTGAAAAGTTTGACCGGGGGTTGACTTTCTGATATCGAGGTTGGAATCCGATTCCGAAAATTTGAATAGGCGTGTAATGTGAAATGTGACTTGTGTGCGAAATTTGAGGTCAATCGGATGTGATTTGATAGGTTTCGGCGTCGTTTGTAGAATTTTAAAATTTATTAGGCTTGAATCCGTGTGTAGTTCATATTTTTGAGGTTGTTAGGTATGATTTGAGGCCTCGAGTAGGTCCGTATTATGTTATGGAACTTGTTGGTATGTTCGGACGGGGACCCGAGGGCCTCGGGTGAGTTTCGGATGGTTAACAGATTGATTTTTGAATTTGGAAGACTGCTCGAACTGAAGCCTTTTGGTGTAATCGCACCTGCGGAAAAGTGGTCGCAGGTGCGAGCTCGCAAGTGTGAGCAGGGGAGCGCTGAAGCGAGGCGCGCAAGTGCGAAAGGAGCTTCGGTCGCAGGTGGGAGGGAAAATTCCGCACCTGTGTGAGCACAAATGCGACGTTTGCTCGCACAAGCGGATGCGCAGGTGCGCAAAATTTGTCCGCAAATGCAAAAATCGCTAGGGCAGAACATTAAATTCGAGGGATCGACATTTTTCACCCATTTTTAGATTTTGGAGCTTGTGTTGGGCGATTTTGGAGAGGAAATTTTCCACACAACTTGGAGTAAGTGTTCTTAACTCCCTTGTGATTATATTTCATGAATTAGTCTTCATTTTTTGTGTAAGATTATTGAATCTTCCAGAGAAATAGAAGGAAATTTCAATAATGTCACAAAATAATTTTTTTTCAAGTTTGAATATCGATTAGGAGCCGGATTTGAGTGAAATTAGTATGATTGAACTTGTAATTGGATGGGTTGTCGTATTTTGTGAGTTTCATCGGATTTCGAGATGTGGGCCCCACGAGTAATTTTTAACGCGTAATTTCGGATTTTGTGGAAAATATTAGCATTTTGATATGAAATTAATTCCTATAAATTGTGTGGACTAAATCAAATTAATTGTGGTAGATTCGAGCTGTTCGGGGAGTTGATACGCGCATAATGGGATTACTGGAGCATTGTTTAGCTTGCTCGACATTGGATTCGACTTGTTCGAGGTAAGTAACTCTTCTAATCTTGGAGTTGAGGGTATGAACCTTGAATATATATATTTTGTGAATTGTTGGGAGGTGACGCATATGCTAGGTGATGGGCGTGTGGGCGTGCATTATAGAAATTGTGACATAATTATTTTTGTAAAATTTTATAGTTAAATAATCTTGGCATTTTCCATGCGGTTTTATGTGTTAAAGAAATTGAGCTGAAAAGCATATTAAAAATCATGTTGAGGCTATGTGCCAGTATTATTGGGACCCATAGAAGTCATATTGATGTGAACTATTGTGTTAAATGTAAAATTCATACTCAGTCATATTCATTTTATTGCATATCATATCTCAGTTTCTGTTGTTATTTATTGATACAACATATAATTATTTTGGGCTATTTTCATGACATTGTGAGTCCGATAAACTGGAGAGATTGATGACTGAGTGAGGCCGAGGGCCTGATTTGTGAGGATATTTATGGGATCGGGTTGTATGCCGCAGCTGGCCATGTTGGCTTTATATATATTATTATTGCACGTGAGTTGGTCGTGCAACACGTGAATGGGCCGTGCGGATCTTTATATTATTATTGCACATGAGTTGGCCGTGCAGATCCTTACATTATTATTGCACGTGAGTTGGCCGTGCAGATCCTTATATTATTATTGCACGTGAGTTGGCCGCGAAATACGTGAGTTTCCGTGCAGATCCAGATATTTATATTATGGCACGTGAGTTGTCCGTGCAGTACGTGAGTTGTCCGTGCTTATAGCGCTTGGGCTGTAGGAGCCCCTCATAAGTC
>AWOL01S0051556.1:10155-20979 GCA_000715115.1 Nicotiana otophora | reverse complement strand
TAAACAGGGATCGGGCTGCACGCCGCAGCAGGTATTGTATATAGCTGAGTGATTGAGTGTGCTGAGCACAGTGAGAGAGAATGCGAGACAATGAGATTGAGTACTCTGAGAGTGTGAGTACATGAGTGCAATCTCTGAGATACATTGCATTGATATGCACACATGACATATATGCATAGAGATGTGTTTTTCTCATGTTGTACGGTATCACATTATTCATGATTTCTCACACATTTTGATAGATGGGCATAGTGATGCATTTGTTTTACACGGGTTATCCGGAAGGAAATTGAAACATATTGTTTATTATTGAAAAGATTTTTGGAGAAATTTATGTTTTTCAAACTATTCATATTATTGGCAACTTCGGCAAAAGATTTGTGTTTTTACTGATGGATTTGAAAGGAAGAACTATTATTTTTGAAATCATGATTTGGCTGAGCATTTTATCTCTGAGTTACTTCTGGTATTATTTGCTTATTGTTATTATGGACTGTTGTGGACTATTGGTTTTGGATCCGACCCTGGTGGAAGCTCGTCACTACTTTCAACCTACGACTAGGTTTGTTACTTACTCAGTACATGGGGTCGGTTGTACTAATACTATACTTCTGCACATTTCATGCAGATGTTGGCTGCTGTTGTTGCTGTGCTCGATGGTTGCCGGATTGGAAGATGTACCTGCGTTTCTGTTGTAGCTGCCTCTTGTTTATGGTAGCCTTAAGATTTATAAAAGCGCTGTTTATGTATTATTCAAACAGACTATGTATTTATTTCATTTTCGCTTTGTATACTCTATTCTTAGAAACTCATGATTTGTACTACTAGTTCTTGGGAAAAAGTATTGGCTTTAGGTATTTTCTTTTAATTAATTGCCTCGTTAATTTCATTAGAATCAGATAGTTGGTAATTGGTTTACCTAACGGGTTGGGTTAGTTGCCATCACGACTAGTTGGATTTTGGGTCGTGACAAGGTGGTATCAGAGCTCTAGGTTCATAGGTTCTACAAATCATGAGCAAATGTCTAGTAGAGTCTCGCGGATCGGTATGATGACGTCCATACTTATCTTCGAGAGACTACAGGGCATTTAGGATATATACTTCCTATTTTTCTTTCCTTATCGTGCGAGATTTATTCAGCTTTAGACATAAACTCTTTGAATTCCTTTCACGTATTCGTATGCGCACAAGAGCGCTCGATATTAGCTGTGCATCGCCGACTTGTGATTCCATAAACGAAGTTCGAGATGAGTATTCTATGTTTTGGTGATGGGCCAGTCTGGAGGACTTGAGGCCAGGCTTAGACCACAGCTTAAGCTCGGTAGCTTCAGTTGTAACCTGTAAATTGGACTCATATGTCCGGTAATGACCCTGCAGTGGAATTTGTGGCTCGATGAGCAGTGAAATGGCGGTATGATGGGTATGATGTGACCGCGGGATGTGTTAAGATGGTTTGAACATAACGAGAAATATTTCCTTGAAATGTAAAGAAATGGTCATTGGGTGCTTGATTTTCGTTTTAATGTGACGTACAGTCTCGAGTATGAATGTTTTGAAGGATCTTTCATATTGTTAAATTTTGGGGTAAATTAAATTCTCATGTCTGGGTAATGATTTTGGACTCAGATTGACTAAGTGATTGCATAGTAATTGTGACTGCAAAAAGATATAACAAGATGCCAATTTGAGGCTAGGGAGGTGGGTTATCTCCTGGAGAGTAATCTACATAGGTATGTTCCTTATATGTGAGTGAAGAGTTACTTTTCTGCCAGCAGTGCATATGTGTGGAGATTTGAATTTGAATCTGGATGAGAAAGTTGACTTGAGTGTCAAGAGAATGATTGCGAGTTTAGCTGATGATTTGGGGTATTTTTATAGTTGGCGTTGTATGAGCTTGAGAAAAAATTTTCGTTGAACTGACGGAAGTATTAGGGCAGTAGTAGAGTATGGATATTGTGAGTTATGGAGTGTTTAAATTTATGGCTTTGAGCCAAGTAGAGGAGCCTGCTGCAGATGGCTTAATTTTATGGTTATATATTAAATTTTAGTTTTGGTCTGAGGCATACTTGTGGATTAGTTATGACTTGGAGAGATGGAGTTCGAGAATGATTTGAGTAAACGAATTCTTGGATACGGGTTATATTGTACTTTATGAGTATCTGAAAATCATGGGATGAGTGAGTTGTTATTTTCAAAATATGTAGTACGCACAGAGTATGAATTTGATTGGGGGTATTAAAGTAGAGTTATTTCTTTGAGTGTTGTTGTGCTAATAGGGCATATATCTTTTGACCCATTTGGGCGGTGCAATTAGATTTGAGCAAAGTGGATGACTCCCGAGAAAATTCTAGTGGGTTTGAGAATTTCTCCGAACTTGTGTATGGATAAAACCTAAGATTTACACTGGATGGTGCCTGGACTTGCGAAAATTCTGTATGACTATGGATTCTATGTTGTAGTATAAGGAGGGTGAGGAGAACAATTTCAAATTCACATAAGGTATTTTCAGAGCGAGTGTTAAATTGTGATATTTTTTAAGATGCTTAAGAAGAATACAATTGCTTATGGGCCGTAGAGCATTGTGGTTCTATGCTAAGGTTTGTGGGGTGAGTTGTGGTTAAATATCGTGGTGTTTTAGCAAGGAGAAGTATTAATTTCAAGACAAATTCGAAAGGGACTTGGAGAAATAGGACAACTTGGTAGTAGGTTGGATCAGTATGGTAATGGATATGATTGGTTCTTTGAGTGCTTATGATGTGGGGGTTTTCTACAGGTGCTTTGTGGCAATACACCTGGACTTGGCGAACTACGTGGCTTGGTCGAGTTAGAGAAATTTAGTTTTAAGGGCTTGATTATGTGCAAATGGATTTCAAAGTATTCTTCACGGTTTCTACCGGTGTAGAGGACATGTTGTGTATTGTGATTTCCTCTTAGAAAGAAGCAAGAGAAATATTTCTAACTAAAATGGTATGTAAATTATTGGTGACTCAAAGTTGATAATAAGATTCTTGTGCTTTTTACATGATGGCAAGATAGATGTTATGTGTCGTACGAAAGCTAGATTTTCATGTACAAAGTGGTAGTACAGTCTTAAAGAAAAGGTAACAAATGTTGGACAACATGGATTGTTTCAAATAACTATATGAATACTATTATTACTTGGTGTTGTATGAGAAAAAGGGCATACTTCAGAAGGCGCATTGTATTTTGACTTACGGATGTATAAATTAGTACTGCGGTACTCATATGGTTGATAGACTGCTAATATTCAAATTTTGTCAAGTGGCACAGAAGAACTTTTAAAGTATTTCTCGTGGGATGATCGTGTATGAGAGAGGTGTTAGGCATTAGGGCGGTGGAGATGGAATCAAATATGGTGATTCGCGTGTTCTATGGATTTAGAGATTGGGAGTTTCCAAGAGCAGATTGTCTCATGGTTGGGGACTGTGAAGTTGTGGCCGGAGCTAGCCTGGTGATAAAATGTGTTATGATTCAGTCATTATGGATTTTCGGAGGGATTTTTTATCTATTTGTGGGTAACCCGAGTTGATGTGGGGGTTCATAGATAGGGCCAATTAAGATGTGTATTTTATACCGAGTCGGAATGGCTGGCTCCATACTACTATTATTGAGGGATGTGTCATTTTGTTGATGTTGAACTTATTTGTATTCTCAAATGATCTGTGAGTTACTCATTTATGCTACGAAGAGTTGTGATTTATTGGTTATGTGCATAGATGGTGCGGTTCTATTTGAGCTTTATAGCGGAATTTAAGTGTGATGAGTATTTGGGTATTGTATGATCGATAGCGTAATGGTTATGTCCTTTCAGGTTTTGGGTGGTATTTTTGTCATTTGCCTCTCCGTCATTATTAATTTGGAGCAGGGTGGCTCGGAGTATATAACATGAACCTCGTGTTAAAATCGGGTGATGGTTCTACGGTGTATGATGAATTTTCAGTGTTTCGTTGTGGAGGTACTTGTTAATCTGGCGGGGCAGTTATCCCATTTGAGTCATTAGTATATTTGAATTGTTGTGTATTAGTGCACGGATGGCACGAGTTGTGGCTCTGAGTTATATTGGTGAGGCATGTCTATGGAACAATTGTGTTTAGTAATATAAGGTCATTGGACCTGGAATAGGTACTATCAGGTTTGATTTCGGTATATTCAAGAGTATAATATTGAAAGTCGGCTCAGAAAGTGATTACGGTTCCGGTTGGGGCGAGAGATCTCCATGACTTATTGGTCGGATAAGGGGTTACGAGATTCTGCGTGTTTCTTTTATCATCAATAGAGTACGAAGGTTTTGGGATGAGGTTTGGTTCGATATGGGTTTAATACTAGTATTTGGTTGGTTTTGTAGTAGTTACCGTGATCAGGAATGGTGCTACGATCATGCGAGTTGTGTAATATGAAGGTGATTATGTCTGTGGTTATAGTTATGGCTTGATACAACTTGTTCAAACTCATACAGTGTCTATATGTAAGATTCGTGTCTTGAAAGAAATTCTAAAGGTTGAAAATTAAATTCCAAGGTTTATGGCTAAAGTTAAATCAATGATTTCAGTTGTAATGTGTTGTCAAGCCTATATGGAATAGGGTGACGTGGGTTCACTCCTGAGTACGTGTGTGGTAAGATAGAACAATGATTTCATGGTTTAGAAATAACTCTTGGCACGTTCGAGAGCGAACGTATGTTTAAGTGGGGGAGAATGTAACGACCCGACCGGTCGTTTTGAGTATTATAACCCCGTTTCCCCATTTACTGCTCAAATTGGGCTTTACAGTTGTTGAGTGAATTGCCGGGGCAATTGGTTCGTGTCCGGTGAGGTTTTAGAATGAATTGGAATATTTAGTTCTAAGGATTAAAACTTAAGTTAAAATAGTGACCGAATATCGACTTATATGTAAACGACCTCGGAATTTAATTCTGATGATTCCAATAGCTCCGTATGGTGATTTTGGATTTAGGAGCGTGTCCGAAAAATTATTTGGAAGTACGTAGTGGAATTTGGCTTGAAATGCCGAAAGTTAAATTTTTGAGAAGTTTGACCGGGGGTTGACTTTCTGATATCGAGGTCGAAATCCGATTCTCAAAATTTGAATAGGTATATAATGTGAACTGCGACTTTTGTGCAAAATTTGAGGTCAATCGGACGTGATTTGATAGGTTTCAGCGTCGTTTGTAAAATTTAGAAATTTGGAAATTTATTAGGCTTGAATCCGTGTGTAGTTCGTATTTTTGAGGTTGTTAGGTATAATTTGAGGCCTCGAGTAGGTCCGTGTTATGTTTGAAACTTGTTGGTATGTTTGGACGGAGACCCGAGGGCCTCGGGTGAGTTTCGGATGGTTAACAGATTGATTTTTAAATTTGGAAGACTGCTGGAACTGAAGCCTTCTGGTGTAGTCGCACCTGCGGAAAAGTGGTCGCACGTGCAAGCTCGCAAGTACGAATAGGGGAGCGCTGAAGCGAGGCGTGCAAGTGCGAAAGGAGTTTTGCAGGTGCGGAATCGCACCTGCGCGAGAAGGATCGCAGATACGGGCAGAGGGCAGTGAGGTATTGGTCGCAGGTGCGAGGAAAAATTCCGCACCTGCGTGAGTGCAAATGCGACGTTTGCTCGCACAAGCAGATGCGCAGGTACGCAAAACTTGTCCGCAAATGCGGAAATCGTTGGGGCAGAACATTAAATTCGAGGGTTCGATATATTTCACCCATTTTCGTATTTTGGAGCTCGTGTTAGGCGATTTTGGAGAGGAAATTTTCTACACAACTTGGGATAAGTGTTCTTAACTCCCTTGTGATTATATTTCATGAATTAGTCTTCATTTTTGGTGTAAGATTATTGAATCTTCAAGAGAAATAGAAGGTAAGTTTTATAATGTCACAAAATAATTTTTTTTTCAAGTTTGAATACCGATTTGGAGTCGGATTTGAGTGAAATTAGTATGGTTGAACTTATAATTGGATGGGTTGCCGTATTTTGTGAGTTCCGTCAGATTTCGAGACGTGAGCTCCACGGGTGATTTTTGAGGCGTAATTTCGGATTTTATGGAAAATATTAGCATTTTGATATGGAATTAATTCCTATAAATTATGTGGACTGAATCAAATTAATTGTGGTATTTTCGAGCCGTTCGGGAGTTGATACGCACATAATGGGATTTCTGGAGCATTGTTTGGCTTGCTCGACATTGGATTCGGCTTGTTCGATGTAAGTAACTCTTCTAATCTTGGAGTTGAGGGTATGAACCTTGAATATATATATTTTGTGAATTCTTGGGAGGTGACGCACATGCTAGGTGATGGGCGTGTGAGCGTGCACTATAGAAATTGTGACATAATTATTTTTGTGAAATTTTATAGTTAAATAATCTTGGCATTTTCCATGTGGTTTTATGTGTTAAAGAAATTGAGCTGAAAAGCATATTAAAAATCATGTTGAGGCTATGTGCCAGTATTATTGGGACCCACAAAGGTCATATTGCTGTGAATTATTGTGTTAAATTAAAAATTCATACTCAGTCATATTCTTTTCATTGCATATCATATCTCAGTCTCTATTGTTATTTATTGATACAATATATCATCATTTTGGGCTATTTTCATGACATTGTGAGCCCGAGAGACTGGAGAGATTGATGACTGAGTGAGGCCGAGGGCCTGATTTGTGAGGATATTTATGGGATCAGGCTGTACGCCGCAGCAGGCCATGTTGGCTTTATATATATTATTATTGCACGTGAGTTGGCCGTGCAGCACGTGAGTGAGCCGTGCAGATCTTTATATTATTATTGCATGTGAGTTGGCCGTGCAAATCCTTATATTATTATTGCATGTGAGTTGGCCGTGCAAATCCTTATATTATTATTGCACGTGAGTTGGCCGTGCAGATCTTTATATTATTATTGCACATGAATTGGCCGTGCGGATCCTTATATTATCATTGCACGTGAGTTGGCCGTGCAGCACGTGAGTTGGCCGTGCGGATCCAGATATTTATATTATGGCACGCGAGTTGTCCGTGAAGCACGTGAGTTGTCCGTGCTTATAGCGCTAGGGCTGTTGGAGCCCCTCATGAATCTGTACACCCCCAGTGAGTGCAGTCAACCATAAATAGGGATCGGGCTGCACGCCGCAGCATGTATTATATAGTGCTGAGTGATTGAGTGTGGTGAGCACAATGAGAGAGAATACGAGACAATGAGATTGAGTACTCTGAGAGTGTGAGTACATGAGTGCAATATGTGAGATACATTGCATTGACATGCACACATGACATATATGCATAGAGATGTGTTTTTCTCATGCTGTACGGTATCACATTATTCATGATTTCTCCCACATTTTGACAGATGGGCATAGTGATGCATTTATTTTACACGTGTTATTCGGAAAGAAAATGAAACATATTGTTTATTATTGAAAAGATTTTTGGAGAAATTTATTTTTTTCAAACTATTCATATTATTGGCAACTTCGGTAAAAAATTTATGTTTTTACTGATGGATTTGAAAGGAAGAACTATTATTTTTGAAATCATGATTTGGCTGAGCATTTTATCTCTGAGTTACTTATAGTATTATTTGCTTATTGTTATTATGGACTGTTGTGGACTATTGGTTTTGGACCCGACCCTGGTGGAAGTTCGTCACTACTTTCAACCTACGGCTAGATTTGTTACTTATTCAGTACATGGGGTCGGTTGTACTGATACTATACTTCTGCACATTTCATGCAGATGTTGGCTGTTGTTGTTGCTGTGCTCGATGTTTGCCAGATTTGAAGATGTACCTGCGTTCCTGTTGTAGTTGCCTCTTGTTCATGGTAGCCTTAAGATTTATAAAAGCTCTGTTTATGTATTATTCAAACAGACTATGTATTTATTTCATTTTCGCTTTGTATACTCTATTTTTAGAAACTCATAATTTGTACTACTAGTTCTTGGGGAAAAGTATTGGCTTTAGGTATTTTCTTTTAATTGATTGCCTCGTTAATTTCATTGGAATCAGATAGTTGGTAATTGGTTTACCTAACGGGTTGGGTTAGTTGCCATCACGACTAGTTGGATTTTGGGTCGTGACAATTAGCAATATTAAAAGTAAAATAAAAAGAGATTTATTTATATCTATAACATATTTTCAGAATTTAGATCTGTTTTTAAAACAGAGATTTATCCACAAATTAAGGCATTAGTTTCCTACTTTGTTAAAAAGCTAGTGCAAAAGAATAGGGTTTTCAAACCCTCTCTCTTCCAACTCCCTCCCTCTCTAACACTCTTCTCTCTCCTAATCTTCATTTATAGTGTAATCAAATTTCTTTATAATACTCTTGTTTATTCTAATAATTTTTTATTGTTATAGTGAAGTAATGTATATAGAACATACATTATAACATAATATGAAAAATTGATTCCGAATAAAATTTAACCGTTATAGTGAATTATTTTATTATTGTAAAGAATAACTGTTATATAGAGGTCTAGCTGTAGTATGCAAATGAGTCTCTTTTTTTTTCCGTGTAACATTAATCTTTTGGTTAAGACTAACAATTTAGACATGAAGAAGGCAAGTTCGATTCTCCACCCGCTTTCTCTTTTTTTCATGAGCAACTGGTAATTCGAAAAGATACATCTAATATAATGTATATTAGTATATATCTTATGTATTCATATATAATATCATCATTATATCAATTATATAATTAAATATGCAATATTCTAGAATTATTCCTTAAATATAATGGAGTTATTCTATAATAAAATTATTTCATTATACCTTTTATATAATTCAATATTGCTAATCTATATCTATACTATATTAAAGTACGAACGACCTTAACGAAATGTCGTTCGTCATTTTTACCCTTGAAAAATTGATTTCACACTAGACAAAATAGTCAACAACAACAACAACATACTCAGTATTATCCCACACCGTGATGTTTGGGGAGGGTAGTGTGTATGCAGACCTTACCCTATCTTGTGAGGATAGAGAGACTATTTCCAATAGACTCTAGATAAAATAGTCATTTAATTATTTTTCCTAATATTTATATCTTTGAAATTAACTAAAATTTTAGTTATTAAAATCTTTCCTTATTTGAATTATGTAAAGATTCCTAATATTTAGGACTTCAAAGTCCAATAAAATTTAGCTTATATAATTATAGTATCTTCGATACTAAATGTTTTATTTGTCAAACAAATTGTTAGTATTAAATAACGTGAATGAAATAGTGGAGGTGCTAATTTCTTGATAGCATAAATCAATTGTTAATTGAGGTCAAAATACGTACAATACAGAAATATAGATAGTTAAATGTAACGGTATCAATTAATGATGAATAATTTTTGCAATGGTCAATTTCACATTTTTATATTATATGTGAACTATATTTCACTTAAATAATATTTTTTTGTTCATCTTTTTATATAATATTTTAAAACTACAGTCAATAATTAGAATAAATAACTAAAAACTATTTGTGAATTTAAAGAGAGAGAGAAATAATTGATAAGAGTTAATAACACTAATAATTATGCAAACATAAAAAGCTAAAATAAAATGTCAAATAGATTTTTTTCTCCTTAGAAAATAAAATTCTATTAAATAATAAATTATTATTAAATTTAAATATTCAACACCTGAAATGAGATAATAATAAAAATAAATTATTTCCTTTGATGTAAAGATAAATAATTAAGTTTTTATATTAATTAATAGCAAGAGAATTCAATTCAATTCAATTCTTTTTCAAATTAATTATATACAAAGTTTTATTTTTTCAAGTTGAAAAAACTCCTTACATACATAAATTAAAAAGAATGCTGGTGAAGAAATGTTTTTTTATAAAATCGATTATAGTATAGTATTAAAAGTCGAATTGGCTAATTAAGTGCAAACTTGAAGCTATATCTTAGTATAAGATAAAATGTGAATGAGTTGTCATTCTGTTTTTTGATTTCACTCTAACAAATAACAACTCCTATATTTTTTTATATTAATTTATTTGTTGTAAAATAATATTACATTAACATTAGTCATTTTTGACTTTACGCTTGTGAGTTATAAATTTTTCCACAGGAGCCGCAGGGCCAACCGTAATTCTAAAAGACAACAACAACAATAACAACCCAGTAGAATCCCATTAATGGGGTCTGGGGAGGGTAGTATGTACGCAGACCTTACCCCTACCCCGAAGGAGTAGAGAGGCTGTTTCCGAAAGACCCTCGGCTCAAAAAAAAAAAAAAAAAAAAAAAAAAAAAGCGAAGAAAGCGAGAGATAATATTAGTATCACAACAACACTCATAAGATAAATAGTAATTCTAAAAGACAATTTTCCAATTTGTGTTACCTCACAAAATTTATATAAGAGTGATTAAACTATTTGTGTTACTTATTTATTTTAGTCTTAGGTCAGAAAAATAACAATAATATTCATGAAATATTTCTACAAAACTTCTTGAAAAATCACAGTAAAACATCCAAGGATTTATGCGACGCATAATTTCTTGCTTAATTGTACTAGCAGAAATGAGGATGTTGCGGTAGATGTGCGGGTACACTAGGATAGATAAGATTAGGAATGATGATATTCGGGAGAAGGTGCATGTGGCTCCCAATGATGACAAGATGCGGGAAGCGAGGCTTAGATGGTTCGGACATGTTCAGAGGAGAAGCCTAGATGCTCCGGTACAGAGGTGTGAGCAGCTGGTTGTGGAGGGCACGAGAAGAGGTAGAGGGCGGCCTAAGAAGTATTGGGGAGAGGTGATCAGGCAGGATATGGCGAGACTCCAGATTTCCGAGGACATGACACTAGAT
>AWOL01S0051552.1:6883-24694 GCA_000715115.1 Nicotiana otophora | reverse complement strand
GAGCTCACAACGACCGGTCGGGTCGTTACATAAGAAAACATATGCAAATATAAAGTTTTGCTAGTATTTCTTCTTCTCCTTCTTTCTCCTTCTTTTCTTTCAATAAATTATGAGCGCGCACAACTAAAATTGTAAAAGATGAGATTTGTGTATTGAAGATCTATTGCTTAATTTTGTTGAACTTGAAAAGAACTTACTGAAAAAGATAAAGAATGAGATATGTCTATTGAAGACCTTAGAATGAGCCTTACCATTGAAAATATTGTGATTTGCATTTAAGTGTTAGATATTAAATTTGGAGTCATTTATTATGAACCAATTTTAAAGTTAACACATGTTGCTGAAATTTTTACACACTAATTATAATGAATTGTTAAGATTTTTTTCATGACCCAAACTCCTACCGGAGTCGTAATGGTGCCTAACACTGCTCTCAAGTCAAGACAACAATTTCACAATAGTAATAATCACGATAATGGAACTAAATAAATCTCAACAGGGGGTAATCATAAAATATCTGAAATAACAGCAGTAACATAACTACAACCATCTCAAAGATCTGGTGTCAACGAGTATATGTGCACTACTGAATCACAAAATACAGAGTCAATACTCATTATAATACTGTGTGAATGTTAGAACAGTGATAACAAAATAAACCAAAAGAGAACTTCAATGTCTGCAAATGTCATAGCAGCTACCTCGTAGTCTCCGCAAGCTGGTACCGGTACGAACTCTAGAAATCACCACGTCCGAAAGTACCTTGATCTGCAGATATAGTGCAGAGTGTAGTATGAGTACAACTGACCCCATGTACTAAATATGTAACAAACCGAACCTCGGGTTAAAAGCAGTGACGAGCTCGAAAGAAAGTCAGTATCCAATACCAATAATCAATAACAACTCATAATATAATGAAGACAATATAAGTAAACAACTCAAAAGATATCATGTTCAGCTCGTTCATAAATTCGAAAAATAAGACATGATTTCCATGTATAATACCAAAACATGAGTTTAACAAGGAAAATGTGGTTTTTTAAACTTTCAACAACATATAAGATATTTCGTTTACCAACTAGTATGAGGAAGATGCATCTCTATGCCAACATGTCAAGTCAACACCATCATAGTGAAGTCATCAAGTACACTCACTCTCAACACACTCAAGGTGCCTGGCACAAATGCCACTCACCACCAAACACAACCACACTCAGCACTGTACAGGTGCCTGGTACAAATGCCCCTCACCATCACACTCATACAATCACTCAGCACTGTACGGGTGCCTGGAATAAATGTCCCTCACCAAAGCACATATACATATCATTGTGCCTGCACTCACTATAATGTCAGACTCGGGAGGGAAGGATCCTAGCCCAAGCGCTAATCAATAGTCAATATCAATGCATTGCGGCATGCAACCCGATCCAAATATCAACAAGTTGCGGTGTGCAACCTGATCCAACATAACTCACAACATGGCTTTATGACCCACATTAGTCATCAACCGCTCAAGTCTCAATGGCTCACATCTCATAGAACTCATCCCAAGCATTATCACATATAGAAGGTAACAACAACATGTGATATGACAAACAAATAATGTACAAAGACTGAGATATAACATGAATATAGAGAATTATGATTGAGGATATGGCTATAATTAAGGCAAACATCTCAAACAACAAGAATAGCCCTATCATGTTTCAAACAAAAAAGTACATAGCCTAGACATGATTTCTAATATGAGTAGTAGTTCAAATAATCATACAATTAGAGAAAATACGGATATAACGAGGCATGAAAGCAAACAAGCCCTTTCTTTGTAGCCTAAAATCTAATCGGATCATGAAACCCCGGTGTATGCACACACGCCTGTTACCTAGCATGTGCATCACTCCAACACATCTCAAATATCATAGTCCACATGGATAATTAATTACCCTCAAACCAAGTTTAGATATGTTACTTACCTCCCAATGCGTGAATCAATACTTTAAATATCCCTTCCCATGAGAATCGGCCTCCGAACGACTCGAATCTAGTCAAAATAATTTAATATCATCTATAGAAGCCATAGGAAACAATCCCAAACCATAAAGCTTTATTCTAATATGCAAAGTCAACCCAAAAAGTCAATCCCACGTCCGCACCCCAAAACCCATCGAAACTCACAAATCCCGAACACCCATTCGAATAAGAGTCCAACCATACTAGTTTCATCCAATTCGGACTCCGAATTGCGGTACAAATCCGCAAAATTACATTTCAAAAAGTTTTTACTGAAATCCCAAATTTCTTCACTTAGATTCATCAATCAAATGATAAATTCAAGGTTGAAATCATGAATAATGAACAAATCTGAGTAAAAAATACTTACCCCAGTCCAAATCATAAAAAGCCCCTCCAAAATCGCCCAAATCCGAGATCTAGATCTCAAAATGTGATAAAATAACCAAAACCTTTGAGATAGAGAAGTTAAATAATCTACCCGGGCATATGAATCGCGATCGCGGGACCAACATTCTGATCGCGAAGAATAAAAACTCACCGGCCCAAAAATGCCCTTCACGAACGTGAAGTCCTTCACGCAAACGCATCCCTTCTCAAGACAAGCTTCCGCGAACGCGACCACACATGCGCTATACCATAGGAAAAACTCCAACCTAGCCACACGGCTTCTCGAATGCGACATCAGAGCGCGAACGCGGATCATCACCTCAAAGAGCTCCGCGAACGCGACGTATTCCACACGACCGCATAGTGTAGCACCTGCCCGCCAAAAACTCATCTCTGCGATCGCGAGCCACCAACTGCGACCGCGATGAACAACCTCTGCACTAGAAATCAGCAAATCCAAAACAAGGAATAATGGTCCGAAACCACCCCGAAACACACCCAAGGCCCCGGAGACCCCGTCCCGCCACACCAACCAATCCCAAAACATAACACGGACCTACTCAAGGCCTCAAATCCCATAGAACAACATCAAAATAATGAATTGCACCTCGATTCAAGCCTAAGGAACAATGAACTTCAACATCCAAAACTCATGCCGAACCATATCAAATCAAATTGGAATGACCTCAAATTTTGCATACAAGTCCCAAATGACAAAACGAACCTATTCCAACTCCCGAAACTACAATACAAACCAGATATCATCAAAGTCAACTCCCGGTTAAACCTATGAACATTCCAAACCTTCAATTCTCCAACTTTCGCCAAAAGCACCAAATCAACCTACGAACCACCAAATCTAAATCCGGACATACGCCTAAGTCCAAAATCACCATATGAACCCACTGGAACCATCAAAATACCATTACGGGCTCATCTACACAAAAGTCAAACTCTGGTCAACTCGTTCAACTTAAGCACCCGACCTTGAGACTTAGTGTCCTAATTTAATCCAAAACTCCCCCGAATCCAAACCAACCAACCCCGCAAGTACCATAACATCAAATACACATATGTAAAGAATCATATAAGGGAAATGAGGTTAAAATACTCAAAAGACTAGCCGATTCATTACATTCTGCCCCTTTTATTATCCTCAAACGAGTCTAGAATTATACCCGGAGTCTCAAAAAGTTGAGGATATCTGCTCCGTATCTCCTGCTCAGCCTCTGAAGGAGCTTCCTTGATCGGATGACCTCTCCAATGAACCTCCATCAATGCTATATTCTTCGATCTCAATTTTCGAACCTGTCGGTCCAAAATGGCCACCGACTCCACATAATAAGTCAAATCCCCATCTAGTTGCACCGTGTTGAAGTCTAATACATGTGACAGATCCCCACTTCCGGAGCATGAAAATATGAAATACTGGGTGAACGTTCGATAAACTAGGTGGAAAGGAAAGTCTGTAGGCCACCTCTCCAACTCTCTCTAGCACCTCAAAAGGACCAATATACCTAGGGATCAACTTGCCATTCCTCTCGAACCACATTACACCCTTCATGGGCAAACATCTGAGTAGAGCCTTCTCACCCATATATGCCACATCACGAGCTTTCCTATCAGCATAACTCTTCTGCTTGGACTGTGTTGTACGAAGCCGGTCCTTAATCAACTTCATCTTCTCCAAAGCGTCACAGACTAAATTAGTGCCCAACAACCTAGCCTCCCTAGGCTCAAACAAGTCAACCCAAGAATGACATCGCCTCTTATATAAGGCCTCATACGGAACCATCTGGATACTCGACTGATAGCTGTTGTAGTAGCCGAACTCTACAAATGATAGAAACTGATCCCATCATTCCCCGAAATCAATGACATAGGCTCGTAATATGTCATCCAATATCTGGCTAGTACGCTTAAACTATTCGTCTGTCTGGGGATGAAATACCGTACTCAGCTTAACTTGTATGCCCAACTCACGCTACACTGCTCTTTAAAAATATGCTGTGAATTGAGTGCCTCGATTCAAGATAATAGACACGGGCACACCATGAAGACGAACAATATCACGAAGATAAATCAGATCTAGCTACTCTGAAGAGTAGGTAGTCATGACTGGAATGAAGTGTGTGGACTTAGTCAGTCGGTCCATAATAACCCACACCACATCAAATCTCATCAAGGTCTCTGGAAGCCCAACTACAAAGTCCATAGTGATACACTCCCACTTCCACTCCGGAATGTCTAGCCTCTGAAGCAAACCAACCGGTCTTTGATGCTCGTACTTCACCTACTGACAGTTCAAACACCGAGCAACATGCTCAACAATATTCTTTTTCATCCTTCGCCACCAATTGTGCTGCCTCGAATCCTTGTACATATTCACGACACCTGGATGAATTGAATATCGCAAACTATGGTCCTCCTCTAGAATCAACTCACGCAATCCATCCAAATTTGGAACACAGATTCGACCCTATAGCCTCAACATCCCATCATCCCCAATAGTAACCTCCTTAGTATCGTCGTGTTGCACTGTGTCCCTTAGGACAAGAAAGTGGGGATCATCATACTGAAGCAGCTTGATGCGCTCAAACAATGACGACAGTGATACAACACATGCAAGAACCCTACTAGGCTCCGAAATATCCATCCTCACGAACCTGTTGGCCAAGGACTGAACATCCAAAGCTAACCGTCTCTCCCCAACTGAAATAAAAGCAAGACTCCACATGCTCTTGGCCTTCCTACTCAATGCATCGGCCACCACATTGGACTTCCCTGAATAATAAAGAATGGTAATATCATAGTCTTTTAGTAGCTCTAACTATCTACGTTGCCTCGAGTTCAGATCTTTTTGCTTGAATAAGTGCTGGTGACTCAAGTGATCCGTGAACACCTCGCAAGACACGCCATAAAGATAGTGCCGCCAGATCTTAAACGCGTGAAAAATGGTTGCCCACTCTAAATCGGGCACTAGTAGTTCTTCTAGTGGGGCTTTAATTGATGCAAAGCATAAGCAATCACTCTCCCCTTCTGCATCAACACACACCCAATGCTAATTCGTAAAGCATCCCAATATACTGTATAGAAACCCGATCCCGAAGGAAAAATTAGAATTGGAGATGTGGTCAAGGCAGTCTTGAGCTTCTGGAAGCTCTCCTCACACTCATCAGACCACCTGAATAGATCACCTTTCTGCGTCAATCTAGTCAATGGGGCTGCAATAGATAAAAACCCCTACACAAAACAACATTAATACCTAGCCAACCCAAGGAATATCTAGATCTCGGTAGCAGTAGACTTTTGGGCCAACTCTGAACTTCCTCGATCTTCTTGGGATCTACCTTAATCCCCTCACGGGACACCGCGTGGCCCAAGAATTCTATTGAGTCTAACAAAAACTGGCACTTGGAGGATTTAGCATATAACGTCTTCTCCCTCAAAGTCCGAAGAACGATCTTCAAGTGCTACGGATGATCCTCACGACTGCGAGAATACATCAATATATCATCAATAAAAACTATGATGAAGGAATCTACGTATGGCTAAAATACATTGTTCATCAAGTGCATGAAGGCTGCTGGGGAATTGGTCAACCCAAATGACATCATCAAAAACTCATAATGGACATAGCGGGTCCTGAAACCAATCTTCAAAATATCTAAAGCCGTGATCTTCAACTGATGGTATCTTGACCTCAAATAATTCTTCGAGAACATTCTCGCAACCTGAAGCTGATCAAATAAATCATCAATATGCGGTAGTAGGTACTTGTTCTTGAAAGTAACCTTGTTCAACTACCTATAGTCACTTTACATCCTTATACAACCATCTTTCTTCATCACAAATAGTACCGATTCACCCTAAGGTGACACACTAGGCCTCATGAAACCATTATCAAGTAATTCTTGTAATTGTTTCTTCAATTCCTTCAACTCCACTAGTGCCATGCGATATGGTGGAATAGAGATGGGCTGAGTGCCCAACACCAAATCAATACCAAAATCAATATCCCTGTCGGCTAGCATGCCCGCCAAGTCTGTTGGAAATACATCTAGGAACTCCCTCACTACCAGAATTGACTCAACGGTAGGAGTATCAGTACTAGCATCTCTCACAAAGGCCATATACCCCAAACACCCCTTCCCAACCATCCGTTGAGCCATCACAAAAGTCACGACTCTACTAGGAACATGATCCAAGGAGCCTCTCCACTCAAACCTCGGCAACTGCAGCATAGCCAATGTCACAGTCTTAGCATGACAATCAGGAATATAGTGAAGTGGCGACAACAAATCCATGCCCAAAATCACCTCAAAATCCACCATGATGAGCAACAAAATATCAACTCTAGTCTTATAACCCCTAATGGTCACCACACAAGACCGATACATGTAGTCCACCACAATAGAATCACCCACCGGTGTAGATACATGAAAAAGCATATATGAAAAATCACGGGGCATATTCAAATAACGAGCAAAGTACGATGACACATATGAATAAGTGGAACCAGGGTCAAATAACACTAAAGCATCTCTGTGGCATACGAAAACAATACTTGTGATCACGATATCGAAAGAAACTACCTCTAGCCTAGAGGGAAAGGCATAACAATGGGCCTGTCCACCACCCGACTGACTTCCATCTATAGGGCTACCTCATCCTGTACCACCTCAACACCAAACTGGCCGAGCGGGTGGTTAAACAACTGGTGCAAGAGTCACAGTCTGGCCTCCTTGCTGCACGGGACCTCCGAGCTAACGGGGGAAATACCTTCTCACATGCCCCAACTCCCCACACTCATAGCAACATCAAACTGGTAATGACTGTGGGGCCTGCATCGGACCCCGTGAACTAAAATAACCACTGGAAGAGCTCGGTACTGACAAACTAAGGTACGATTTGTATTGAGGTACGATTTAGGCTTGAATTGAGGTACGATTTGTAGATTTGATGTTGTTTGATATGATTTGAGGTCTCAAGCAAGTCTATTATATTATTGAACTTGTTGGTATGTCCAGACGGGGTCCCGACGCCCCAGATGTGTTTCGAATAGGTTGTGGGCCATTTCCTCCTATTTTGGATTGTTGTTCTGATATCTCGTGTCTTCGTATTCACGATAGGTAGTCGATTGTCGCGTTCGCGTGGGGCTTTGGGATGCAGGATCAGTTACTCTTTGCGTTCGCATTTTTATGGGAATGCAGCTCTTTGCGATCGCGGGCATCATTACGCGTTCGTGTAGAAGGGCAGCTTGGGATTGGTCAGCGTAAGCCTTTGTGTTCGCGGTTAGTACCTTGCGTTCGCGTAGTTTTTCCTTGCTGGGCATCGCGTTCGCGACCTCAATATGGCATCCGCATTGGGTTATTTGGTAGCTTGTGTTTTTGAGCTTCCGCGATCGCGAAAAGGAATATCTGGACAGGCTTATAAGTACTCTATTTCGAGGGCTTTTGTTTTATCACTTTTTGAGTTAGAGTGCTCGGATTTGGGCGATTTTGGAGAGGATTTTCACGATTTGGATTGGGTTAAGTATTCTCGACTCGTATTTGGTTAAATTTCATGATTCCATCTTTGTGTTTATCATTTAACTAGTGATTTGAATTGGAGAAGTTGGGAATTTTTGTAAAAACTTTCTAAAATATAAAATGATGATTTGAAGGCCGATTTGAGGTCGGAATTGGATGATTTTTGTATGGTTGGACTCTTATCGAAATGGTGTTTGGATTTGTTGAATTTTGTCGGGTTAATTGTGTTTATTTGTCCTTCCCTTCTTCGAAACCCCACTATGACGATTCTAATTTTTATGATGACAGCTATAGGGATATGGAAGTGAAAGAAGTTGAGCATGATCAAAATGGAGAGTTCAAGCTCATGATGAAATGCCTACTTGAAGGAGGAAATAGAGAGCAAAAGGCGTTGAAAGAGCTTTTGGAAAATAGTCTCTAAAATGATTTGGCGCTTGAAAGGTTGAACTCACAAATGGGAGAAATGCTTGAAGCTTTAGAGGTCCAAAAAGCTTCGGAAATGGATGATATCCAAGAACCTCCCTTAGAGGCTGAAACCAAAAATCCTTCTTTGGCACTTGATAAAAATCAAGAAGAACTCTCAAATGCTCAAAATGAGAGGATAATGCTCATGTTAAAGGCCATCCTTAAAAATAAGGAGAAACGAAACATGGCCCTCGAGACTTGAAAGGAGTATTAAATCGAAGTAATGAGACCATCCGCACCTTAGAAGATCAAATGAAATAATTGGTTGAAGGTCATTATGCTCACCAACTTGAGAGTGTGGAATGAGTTCAAGAAATGTAACTACCCAGCCGGTCGTTTTGACTATTCTAGCCTCGTTCCCTTATTTATTGCCTCCTCCATAATAAATTGTGGTTATGTGGCTTTCCGGGGTGGTTGGCTTGGTTTCAGGTGAGTTTCTGAGTGAATTGGGACACTTAGTCCCAAAGTTGGAAGCTTAGGTTGCAAGAGTTGACCGGAGTTTTACATTGGTGTAAATGACTACAAAATGGAGTTTTGATGGTTCTGATAGCTTCGTATGGTGCTTTTGGGCTTAGGAGTATGCCCGGATATTGATTTGGAGGTCCGTAGGTCGTTTTGGCTTGAAATGGAAAAAGTGGAAAAGTTGAAGGTTATGAAGGTTGAGAAGTTTGACCGATAATTGACTTTATGAATATCGGCTCCGGATTTTGGTTTTGGAGTTGGTTTTATATGATTCGGCGTTAGTTTTAGAAGTTGAATGTTCATGGATCAATAGGTTTGTATTGGGGTGCGATTCGTAGATTTGATGTTGTTTGATGTGATCTTATACCTCCATCAAGTTCGTTATGTGTTTTGGAACTCGATGGTATGTTTGGATGGGGTCCCGAGGGCCTCGGGTGTGATTCAAATTGAAATCGGGTTCATTTTGGACTTAGGATGGTGGCTGATGAACAACTAAGTTCTGGTGCAATCGCACCTGCGAAGGCATGGCCGCATGTGCGGCACCGAAGAAACGTTCAAGTGGCCGTAGGTGGGAAATGGCACTGGGTGATGCTGGGACTGTAGGTGCAGAGGCCCATGCGCAGGTGCGTGTCCGCAGATGCAGATATTCTACCACAGAAGGGAAGTTTAGTCAGTTGCCTCTGGACCGCAGGTACGGTCAGACGTCCACAAAAGCGGACTCGCTGAAACGAACTATGGTCTGCAGAAGCTGAACCACAGGTGCGGGTTCGGTCCGCAGGAGCGGAAATCTCTGGACTTTAGTTGAGGCCGCACCCGTGATGGATTTTTCGCAGGTGCGAAGTCGCAAAAGTGACCCAATGTCCACAGAAGTGGAATAACTGGGCAGAAAAGAGTTAGAGTTGAGGGTTTGATTTCATTTTCCACACTTTGAGTTAGAGAGCTCGGTTTTAGGTGATTTTTGAGGGGAGTTGCAAGGATTGGATCGGGGTAAGTGTTTTTGACTAGGATTTTCTTATTATTCATGAATCCTTCATTGTTTTTATCATTTGCTTAATGTTTTGAGTTGGAAAAATTGTGCATTTTTATGAAAACTTCCTAAACTATAAATTGAGAATTTGAAGGCCGATTTGAGGTCGAAATTGGATAATTTTAATGTGGCAGGACTCGTATCAGAATGGGTATTCGAATTTTGTAAGTTTGATCAGGTTCCAAGGAACGGGCCCGGGGTTAAATATTTGAGTTGACTTATTGAATTTCTTTAACGATTGCAACTTTATTAGCCGGAATAGTTTCCTCTTGTTTGTATTTATAGTATTAAGTTATTTTGGCTAGATTCGAGCCGCCTGGAGTTGAACTTTCATTGAATATGCTTATTAGTGGGCTGATTTAACTTGTTTGAGCTACTTATCTTGCCTAACTTTGTGTAGGGGAAACTACCCCTTAGGATTTGGGTTGAATGTTCTATTTGTATCATGTGAAAGACGTGTACGCGAGGTGATGGGTGTGTACACGGGCATATGTTGTATTTGACCAGTTTAGGTTATTTATACTCTTTCCATGACTTTATTTGAATTGTCATAACATGTTGTAACTTTCATTGTTAATCTACCCTTACATGTGTTAATCTACCCTTACATGCTTTATTTGACATTGTTAAAACTTGTTCTACCTCTTACTTGTTATTTTGCTCTTATATACTTTAGTTCAAGTTATTGCCTTTCTTAGTGTATTGTTACTTCCTTAGCTGTTGAATTACTTTACTTAGAGTTGTTATTTCATGGAATATCTTCTTGTTGAGTTGTTAGTGTTGAAGTTGTAAAAGTCATTATCATATTAAGGCGAAGTTGTTAATTGTGGAGATATACGTCTTGATGAGCAATTCACTTTCATTTTGTTATTGCTGAGATTTTTGTACACATTGTGGTTGATCCATGGGCAATTTGTTGTGGAAACATTGATATTGTTGACTTTGTGACAAGTTGTGGCATATGGGCACTTGTGGTGCGAGTTGTGATTGTGTTATGATATTGATGCCCATGCAGTAGTATAAGGCTAGGGGTTGAAATGCATGCGGTGAGATAAGGTGGCTTGATACGCGTGTTCCTAGTAGGGTAACTACTTGAAGCCACGTGGTGAGATAAGGTGGGCTAAATTGCGTGTAGCTATTTCGGGAAAAATAATTTTTAAAACTAAATATAAGGTTCATGCGGTTATATAAAGAAAAGTTGTGATTGAAATTGTGAAATGTGAATAAGAGGCGGTACCCCGGTTATGATTCTTATTGTACATTTCGTATTGGAAGGATTTATTGGTTGAACAGTTCTTGTTGCTTTTATTCTTCCTTTTCTTACCAGTTTTGTCCATATTTGATTATTTGTGGTTCTCATTATATGATTCCTTCTTGTTGCCTTTTTGCTTAGAATTCTGTCATTAGCTTACGTACTAGACTGCTTTGTTAGGCTAAATATATATGTAGCCCATTAAACTTGCCAGATTTTTTGGTTTAGACACTTAAACTTAGTAGAGTTCCTATTACACTTGAAGTGAATATAAATTGTGTCCATTTTACACATACTGTACCATGTCAGCAGTTTGTGTCTAATTGACACAATTTATATTCACTTCAAGTGTTCAATTGAAACAAGCCATAGTTCAAGTGTCTAAATAAAAAATTCGGACAAGTTTAAGGGGTTGTATATTTATTTGTCCGTATTTGATTATTTGTGGTTCTCATTATGTAATTCCTTCTTGTTGCGTCTTTGCTTATAATTCTATCATTAGCATACGTGCTAGACCGCTTTGCTATCACTCATTTCTCTACTTTCCATTACATCCCGTTATCATATTCTTGTTCTGTTTATTTTGTCCTAGTAGGTGTCTTGACCTGGCCTCGTCACCACTTTACCGAGGTTAGGCTTGATACTTACTGGGTACCATTATGGTGTACTGATACTACGCTTCTATACATCTTTTGTGCAGATTCAAGGTATACCTGCTCGACGCCCGCAGGCCTGGGAGTCACCTTCTACTATCCCTTATTACCATTATTCCTTTATTCAGACAATGATGTGCGCTGAGATCTTAGTATTTATTGTAGATCGTATGACTTAGTCTCACCAGGTTTTGGGAAATGTTGTATTGTGGTTCATTATTGATATCTTTTTGTGGCTTAGTAGTTTATATCATGTTTTCAGTCCTTATTTCTGTCATATTCTCTTATTTGTTAGGGTTAGCTAGTTTTAGAGATCAGGTGCCATCACGACATCCTATGGAAGGAAATTGGGGTCGTGACAAGTTGGTATCAGTGCTCGAGATTCATAGGTGTTACGAGTTAAAAGAAGGTTTAGTAGAGTCTTTCGGATCGGTACAGAGACGTCTGTACTTTTCTTCGAGAGACTACAGAAATATTAGGAAACTCCACTTGTTTGATCCCTTATCTTGCGAATTTGTTGACTTTGAAATTTGAATCTTTGTCTTTTTATTCTCTCACAGATGGTGAGGACATGCATTGTTGGATCCGACGATTTGACACCTGCACCCCCTACTAGAGCCACGAGAGGTCAGGGCAGAGGCCTAGGAGGGACACGTGGTGCAGCTAAAGCACCTGCTCAAGCAGTGACTGAGGAGACCCCAGTATATCTAGTTGGGGGAAAGGCACCCGAGGTGCCTATTTTTACCCCTGCACTTTAGGAAACCCTAGCACAGTTCTTGAGCATGTTCGGTACTATAGCTCAGGCGGGCCTGATTCCGCTTGCTCCTACTACATCTTAAGCTGGGGGAGGAGTTCAGACTCCTGCGGCCCGTACTCTAGAGCAGCGGGTCAATGTTTATTAGGTCCTAGAAGTTATGCCATCGCTGCCTGTTATTCCAGCCAGCTCGAGATTAGGGCAGTGGCATTTGAGGAGGAGCAACTTAGACTTGAGAGGTTCAAGAAGTATCATCCTCCTACTTACAGTAACCTCGCTACAGAGGATGCGCAGGTTTTCTGGAGAAGTGCCACCATATTCTCCGCATCATGGGTATTATGGAGACGAGCGAGGTTGCTTTTACCACATTCCAGCTGTCAGGAGCAGCATATTAGTGGTGGCGGGCTTACAAGGAAGGTAGCCCAGCCGATGCAGCTTCACTCATATGGACTCTATTTATAGAGATGTTCTTAAGAATGTTTGTTCCCCAAACCCTTCGGGATGCATGGCGCGTGGAGTTTGAGCAGCCATACCAGGGTACTATGACAGTGTCAGAGTATGCTACTAGATTTAGTGATTTGTCCCGACATGCACCTGTCTAGGTTTATATAGTTAAGGAGATAGTCCGCCGATTCATTGAGGGGCTCAACTATGGTATTAGATTCAGTATGGCTTAAGAGTTGGAGACAGATACTACGTACCATCAGCTGGTAGAGATTGCGCGGAGGTTGGAGGGTATGCGGGGCCGTGAGAGGGAAGATAAGGAGGCCAAGAGGCCTCGAGATTCTGGAGGATATAGTGGTGCCCGCGCCCCATCTATAGCCCGTCGTGGCAGGGGCTATGTGAGCTGTCATATCCATTCAGTACTTCCAGCTTCTAGTGGTACTCCGGCTACTCCGAGGACTCAGGTTGAAAATTTTGCTCAGCCACTATCTAGTGCACCTCCTACATGGGGTGCCTTTGGCGGTTAGTCTAGCCAAATTGGCCCAAGCCAGTTTCAGCAGATGGCCATACCTACCGAGAGCTTGTTTTGAGTGTGGGGATACCAAACATATGGTAAGGGACTGCCCCAGACTTAGGAGGGTTGCACCTCTACAGACTACTCAGGCTCCTTAGATTTCACCTGGTCCACAGACTTCACAGGCCATGGTTGCTACTCCAGCTGCCACTCCACCTGCACAGCCATCTAGGGTTGGAGGTCAGGTGGGTAGAGGTCGCCCTAGATTGGGAGGCTTGGCCAGATTCTATGCTTTTTCGGGTAGGACGGAGGCGGTTGCATCAGACGCATTCATCAATGGTATTGTTCCGGTTTGTCATAGAGATGCATCTGTCTTATTTGATCCTAGCTCCACTTACTCATATGTGTCATGTTACTTTGCTCCGTATTTGGATATATCCCGTGACTCTTTATGTTCTCCTGTATATATATGTCCACTCCTGTGGGAGATTCTATTATTGTGGACCGTGTGTATCAGTCGTATTCAGTTATAATTGGTGGTTTTGAGACCAGAGTTGATCTATTATTACTCAGTATGGTAGACTTTGATGTTATCTTGGGCATGGACTGTTGTCGCCCTATCATGCTATTCTGGATTGCCATGCCATGACCCTGACATTAGCTATGCCATGTTTGCTACAGTTAGAGTGGAGAGGTACATTAGATTATATTCCTAGCAAGGTTTTGTCCTTCCTTAAGGCACATCGAATTTTTGAGAAGGGGTGTGATGCATATCTAGCATTTGTGAGAGATGTCAGTGCTAATACTCCTACCGTTAAGTTGGTTCCAGTGGTCAGAGATTTCCCAAATGTATTTCCAGCAGATCTTCCGGGCATGTCGCCCGATAGAGGTATCAATTTTGGTATTGACTTGTTGTCGGGCAATTTGCCCATTTTTATTCCACCATATCATATGGCACCGGCGGAGTTAAAGGAGTTAAAAGAGTAGCTGCAAGAGTTGCTTGATAAGGGTTTCATCCGACCTAGTGTGTCACATTGGGGGTGTTCTAGTTCTGTTTGTGAAGAGTAAGGATGGTTTTATGAAGATGTGTATTGATTATCAGCAGCTGAACAAGGTTACAATGAAGAACAATTACCCATTATCGTACATTGAGGACTTATTTCACCAGTTACAGGGTGCTAGATTGTTCTTAAATATTGATTTGAGGTCAGGGTATCATCAGCTGAAGATTTGGGATTCTGATATTACAAAGACTACCTTAAGGACTAGGTATGGTCACTACGAATTCCTTGTGATATCATTTTGGCTGACCAATGCCCCTGCAACATTTAAGCATCTGATGAACAGTGTATTCCAACCATATCTTAATTTATTCATCATTATGTTTATTGACGACATCTTTGTGTACTCCCGCAGCCGGGAGGATCATGAGCATCATTTGAGGAATGTGCTCCATACCTTAAGAGAGAAGAAGTTACATGCAAAATTCTCGAAGTGTGAGTTCTGGCTCGATTTAGTAGAGTGTTTGGGTCATGTGGTGTCAAGTGAGGAGATCAAGGTAGATCCGAAGAAGATTGAGGCAGTTCAGAGTTGGCGCAGATCGTCTTCAGCTACTGAGATTCAGAGTTTTCTGGGTTTAGCCGGATATTCTCGTCGTTTCGTAGAGGGCTTCTTATCCATTGTTGCACTTATGACCAGATTGACTCAGAAGGGTGCTTCTTCCAGATGGTCCGAGGAGTGTGAGGCGAGCTTTCAAAAGCTCAAGACTGTTTTGACTACAACCCCAGTGTTGGTGTTGGCTACGGGTTCAGGGTCTTACACTATGTATTATGATGCGTCATGTGTTGGCCTTGGTGCAGTGTTGATGTTAGACGATAGGGTGATTGCCTACGCATCTCGGCAGCTGAAGGTTCATGAGAAGAATTATCCTGTCCATGACTTAGAATTGGCAGCTATTGTTCATGCCTTGAAGATTTTGAGGCACTACTTGTACGGTGTGCCATCTGAGGTCTATACTGATCACCAGAGTTTTCAACATCTGTTATAGCAAAAAGATCTTAACTTGCGATGGCAGAGATGGTTAGAGTTGCTTAACGACTATGATATCACTATTCTATATCATCCCGGGAAGGCCAATGTGGTGACCGATTCCTTGACTTGAAAGGCAGAGAGTTTGGGTAGTTGGCATATCTACCAGCAGCAGAGAGCCCACTAGCCATGGACGTTCAGGCCTTGGCCAATGAGTTTCTTAGATTGGATGTTTCGGAGCCCAGTCGGGTTCTTAAATGCGTGGTTTCTCGGTCTTCTTTATATGAGCGCATCAGAGAGCGTCAGTATGACGACCCCCATTTGCTTGTCTTAAAAGACACGATATAGCACGGCGATGCCAAGGAGGTTTCTATTGGATATGACGGGGTGCCACAAATGCAAGGCAAGTTATGTGTGCCCAATGTAGATAGGTTACGTGAGTTGATCCTGGAGAAGGACCACAGTTCGCGGCACTCCATTCATCCGGGTGGCGCTAAGATGTATCGGGATTTGAGGCAACATTATTGGTGGAGGAGAATGAAGAAAGATATAGTGAAGTATGTGGCTCGGTGCCTGAACTATCAGCAAGTGAAGTATGAGCATCAGAGGCCGAGCGGTTTGCTTCAAAGACTTGAGATTGTCGAGTGGAAATGGGAGCATGTTACCATGGACTTTGTTAGTGGGCTCCCACGGACTTCGAAGCAATTTGATCCTGTTTGGGTGAATGTGGACCGGTTGACCAAGTCCGCACATTTCATTTCGGTTGTGACTACCTATTCATCAAAGCGGCTGGCTGTGATCTACATCCACAAGATTATTCGTCATCACGGTGTGCCGATGTCCATTATTTCTGATCGGGGCACATAGTTCAGAATGCATTTTGAGAGGGCTTTACAGCATGAGTTAGGCACACGGGTTGAGTTGAGTACGTCATTTCACCCTAGACGGACGGACAGTCCTAGAGCACCATTCATATATTAGTGGGTATTCTTTGTGCCTGTGTTATAGATTTTGGGGGGGTTCTTGGGATCAGTTTTTACTGCTTGCATAGTTTGCCTACAACAACAGCTACCAAAATGTGTATTCAGATGGCTCCTTATGAGGCCCTGTATGGGAGACAGTGGTGCTCTCCAATTGGTCGGCTTTAGATGGGTGAGTCTAGGTTATTGGGCATAGATTTGGTTCGAGTTTAGTCTTCATACCTTGAAAGAGCTTTTCGTAGATCCACAATAATGTCCAAACACTTCTAACGATGCCAATCGATAGAGAAGGAGAGAAATATAAGCACGATTAGAGGAATTCGCATGGCAAGGGCTGTTACGACAATGACCCGACCGTTTCCTCAACTAATTCAAGAACAATACCGCCTAAGATGGTTCATCAACTTCCCCACAGTCTCTATTAGCTCATGCATGTGATAAATCAATCCTCATCACCCATAATCAGCCCAAACCCGAAATTGAAGAATTTGGACGAAGAAATTCTTACCTTTTTGAAGCCCTAGCAAGTTCCTTTTGATGGAATTCCAAGGTTTGATCAAATTAGGGTAGTGAAATCCTTAGTCCTCCCTTTCCTCTCTCTAGAATAGCTCTCTTCTCTCTAAAATGTCAGTTAATACTCAAAAAATGAACCCTTAGGCTAGATAAATGAAATGGGGGTCGGGTTATAAGATTGGAAAAAATGGATCCCCGACGAAGATCTGCGGTCGCATATGCGACCGCATAACACTTTTGTGGTCCGCAAAATGGACCGTGTAATGGCCCTCCAAAACTGGGCATTTCTACTTCACTCTGCTACAGGTCTGCGGTCCGCAAACCAATTCTGTGGTCGCATGACCGCAGAACCTCCTTCCAAAATTCCTCATGTTGGATCTGCAGCCTGACAAACGATTCTACAGCCGCATAATGGTCCTCAAAATTGGAAAATCTTTCTGCTTCAATCCGCGGCTGATCTACAGTCTGCAAACTGGTTCTGCGGTCGCATAGTGGACCGCAGAACTGCCATGTTCTGCAAACCTTTTCCTTCAACTCCTCGACCATTGAGCAACCCCAAAAGTCCATTCTCCCCGCGAAGATTTTCTACAATCCTCAAATACATTAGCTTACCTCGGCACCACAAAACCTCAGGTTTTAGGTAAAAGTTTACGGGGCCTTACAGTATACATCTTCACTTTGTTCATGGGTAAGGTCGGTTAGAAGGCATCAAGTAGGCTTGCTTGACTGGGATATCTCGGTTGTGCACCGGTCGTGTTTCCCATGGTCGGGATGTGACAGAACTT
>AWOL01S0051543.1:0-17561 GCA_000715115.1 Nicotiana otophora | reverse complement strand
TTCTTATTACTAATTTAATTTGAGAATGCATTATATTGTCCAAATTCATCAGAAAAAGGAGAGATATATTATTATAAAAGCACAAATACAATATTGATAGACCAAAATAGCCCCAAAACATTAAACGAAATAACTCGTAGATTTTGGATGTGTTTGAATTCAGCCTCTCCTTACAAGAATTTGATCGACGGGTCATGCTAATTCCATACGAATCAGTATTGAGAAGCATGTGCCCCAAAGAAATCTAAAAAGAAAAAATAAAAGTCGGGAAAGGACATCAGTGCAATAACCTATTTTTTTGGACTACAATACCTTCTATGCTAATTTTTAATATTTAAGATTTTAAAATTAATACAATTTTATCTATTAAATTCTTATTAAAAATATGTAGGAAGGTTTAATAAAATCAATTTCATAAGAATCCTTCATATTGGCAATACATTACCACTCCATAATGTTCAATACCAAGAAAAATAAAAGTAATATTAAATAAATTGCATAAAGAGTTGAAATTGAGAAAAAAAGACCTCCACTATAATATATTTTTATATTATATGTGAACTATTTTTTAACTCAAATAATATTTTTTATCAATTTTTTGTGTAATATTAAAAAATACCCAATTATTAAACAACAACTAAGAAAATATTTAAGAATATAAATGTGTAAGAAAGAAAAAAAAAATGGTCGGTAAGAGTCAATACCACTAATGATTCTAGGAACATAAAGATCTAAAAGTGAAATCTCATATCAATCTTTTACTCTTTGAAAATAAAATTTATGGTGGATAAAATTATAATTAAAATTAAATATTCAAAACAAGAGATTAACTAATATTAAGATCTGAATCAACATAGAATAAATTATTTTTATGTTAAAATCAAATAATTAAATCTTTTAAATAATTATTTAGCAAGAAAATCAAATTCAATTATTTTTAGAATCCATCATATGAGTAAAAGTTTTATTCAAGTTAAAAAAATCTTAGAGTACATAAATGTATTCCATAAAAAGAGTGTTAGAATACAAAGTAAAAATGTTAGTATATTATTAAGAATCGAAATGTTATACAAGTGTATGAGAAAGCACAATCAAAGCTAGATCCTAAACAAGAACAAGCTTTCAAGACTATATTATAAAGAGTCGATTCTAGCATAATGAGATTATTCTTTGTAGATGCCTCCGGCGGAATCAAAATAATATTTCTATGCCATGCATTACTTGCATATATCATATCAAGAGGCATGACACTATTAGCAATAATAGCAAGTAGTATACCAACAACGATTTTATTGTGAGACCACCCACTTTAGATTTGATAACCTCATCAAACAACTTAATTAACCATCACAAATATATCAAAGCAGAGCAATGATGCTAAATTTACAAGGAACGCAAAATTGATAATATGGGGGTAAAGCACTTATGGCTAAGTGTCAAACGATCGAAATAATTGTCCGGAGTTCTACAGATATATTGGATATTAATGAACCGTTTGATAAAAAATTAATAGTTTGGGAGGTGATTTCTGCCAAGTACTACCAATAGTTTCAAAATCGACAAAAGCATGGACTGTAAAAGCTAGTTTGCCAAAGTTATACTTTTGGCCTCAAATGAAAAAGATTCAACTGAAAAGAAATATAAAGTAAGAACAGATCCATTATTCAATGTCTTCTTTCTTCGTATCGGAAACGAAGAAGAGCATCCAATAAAAGATGATTTGGTTCTTCCCTGAACACTTGGTTATCAACCTCAATGGTAATAGTAGTCCATTTAATAGAGAAATGTTTCTATCATTAGATTAAAACGCAATTTATACAAGTCGCATAATAGAATTAAGAAGATATCTTAGCTATCAGAAATGAATATCTTGATCAGCTAAATAAAATGTGGATTAGTTTTTGACTCAACAGAAAATTATACCAATAATTACTACCAAGAAGAATACTTAAATACTTTAATACCAAATGGCATTCTACCATACATGTTTGTCGTCAAGTTTATTATTTCTTACGTATGTTAGAGTCACCGTATATATAATAGACTAAGTTAAAATTGATCTTCCATTGTATATAGGTTGATTTTGAAGAACAATATGCCTGTTATGCTACTGAAAAACTTAGATACGCCGAATAGCTTATGTAATAGCACACTGATGATATATAGAAGTTTTGACAATAACGTTGTACATGCAAAAATTATGATACTGGTATTTGTGCTTCTAAGTATATTCTTATCCCTGAATTCAACTTTCGTTTTCCGAAACTAAGGAATATCCTTTTAAATTTGTGTGAAAATAATTTGTAGAATGTTTATGTTTTGCAAATATAGTAAATAAAACATAAGGACAAACATCATAAATATTGGACTATATTTACCGCAATATATTTTCTTGCACGAACAACTGTATGTGTCATGACCCAACTTTCCCTATAGGTTGTGATAGCATCCAACATCGCCGCTAGGCAAGCCAACGGTGAACTAGCCATGTATTTATTTTTTTTTAACAATTTCGAAATAGTTGATTTTTATTTATTAAGTAAGTAAGAGATAAAACATTTAATAAAATAAAGTGTAAATGAATATGAGAACAAGTGTGGTGTAATAAATACTCAAAAATCATCAAATGCCTACTAGCATATTTTCAAGACATGGTGTCACAAGTGTATGAGTTACTAGTAGTATATACAAAACACTAAACTATTGTCTGTAATAGAGTAGACAGAAAGTAAATGCAAAAGAGAGACTCTGGGTGCTGCAGAACGGACTCGAAAGCAGCTCACTACTAAGTCTCGGCGTATCGGGAGTGCGTGCCGGAATGACTGCCATATGCACCTGCCTAGATCCTGCACGATTAGTGCAGAAGTATAGCATGAGTACATAAAAAACATGTACCCAGTAAGTATCCAGTCTAACCTTGAATAAGTAATGATGAGGGGTCGACATTAACACTTACTATGGGCCAATAATAAAATGCAGAAACTATAAACATTTATGAAATATGGAAATAATAATAATAACACAATAACAAGCAGTGAATAAGTGATTTTTTAACTGATAATAAATTCCAAAATCTTCATCTAACACATACTAGTTCCAAATCACTTCCGGTTATTAAATAAATTATACTTTTCAAGCCATAACATAATATCAAGTGTAATCGGATTTCGAGAATTATCACGCACGATTTATGCCGAGGTCGTACGGTCCGATCTAAAATAATGTGTGTACTGCCGAGGGTCAAACGTCACGAACCATAGATGCATCTATTATACAGCCGAGGCGAACGGCCCGCTCCCATGAGAATAGAGAAGTTTAGCTCGCTTGCGGAAGTGCTTGCGACGTGATAGGACATGGATTTCTTAAAGTTATTAAGTATTCCTCAATTCTTTCCCCAAATAAGAAATCTAACTTGGAAGTTTTCAACTTTAAAATCTCTAGTCTCAGTTATATTTAAGATAATTAATACGCACAACAAGCATGACAGTACAATTAAAGCATGATGTAAATCTAAGACTACCCATCTCATGGAATATAGCTACGGACGGACTCTCGTTACCTAGTGTGTATGTAGATCCCCACACAAGTATTTCACAACAAGAAATACACCTAAGAGGATAAGTTCCCTCTTACAAGGTTAGGCAAGAGACTTACCTCTTTCTCAATCTCACTTCCGGCCCACAAATATGCTCTAAATCCTCAACTTTGTGCCAAACAACCTGAAACTAGCCAAATATTATATAAATAAATCAATATATATACACTCAAAAATTCATAATTTAATTAATTGCCCACCCCTAATTGGAAGACTCCTAAAATTCACCCCCGGGCTCACGTACCCGAATTTCGGAAATTTTCGAAGATAATTGTTACCCATAAACTCACGAACTCAAATATATCATTTCACCCAATTCCATAATCATTTTCGTGGTTAAATCCCATTTTTATCAAAACCTATATTTTTTACCAAACTCATAGTTTTTATAATTTTACATGTTAAAATCTACCCATAATCTATAAATTTAACTTACATTGGATAGAAATTACTTACCTTCAATAGTTAGGTAAAAATCCCTCTCCAAGAAGCTCTAAAATCGCCCAAGAGATGAAATAAGTGAGTCAAAAATGGCTTAAGTCCCGACTTAAATGAACCTCACTGACAACGATTTTCGCATCTGCAGACAAAACCTCGCAGGTGCGGACCAAACCCAGGTCTGCTTCCTTCGCTTCTGCGAGCCCGCTTCTGCGGCGTACGCATCACACCTGCAACCGTCCTTGCTTTTGCGGTCTTCTGCTTCGCACCTGTACCTTCGCAAGTGTGGTCCCTGCCTCGCTTCTGCGATCACCGGGCAGTCCACGCCAGGCCGCTTTTGCGGTCAAAAGCTCGTACCTGCGGCCAAAATTTTGCAGGTGCGGACGCACTATAACTGGTGCACCAGCAGTTCTATTGAGTCCAAACTTGGTCCGCGCATCGAATCAACTTATGAACTTCAAGTTCTTACAACTTGCTCTGAACGCGCCAAATCATACTTAAACTACTCGGAATGACACCAAATTTTGCGTGCAAGTCTTAAATCACCATACGAAACTATTTCCGGACTCGGGATCCCAAATGGACCCCGATAACACCAAAACTAACTTCAAACCAAATTTTAAGAACTTGAAAAACATTCAATGTGCCAGCTTTTAATATTAAGCGTCGAAACGCTCTCGGGTCATCCAAAACCCGATCCGAACGTACGTCCAAGTTCAAAATCATCATACGAACCTATTGGGACCGTCAAATCTCGGTTCCGAGTTCGTTTAATACAAATGTTGACCCAAGTCAAACTTAACCCTTTTAAGCCAATAATAAGGAATTAAGTATTCCGATTTCAACCCGAGCCCTTCTAAATTCCGAACTAACCATTTCTGCAAGTCATAAAACAGTAAAAGCACATACATGGAGTCTTATTTAGGGGAACGTGAATCTAGAAAGCAAAACGACCGGTCGGGTCGTTATAGTATGTTGTACTTTCAAGAGGGATATCAAGATCGACACCAAAAGTTCTAGTTAAGAGAGAGCAATCAAAGGATTAGAAAGAAACATACACACACAAAAATATTGTCCACAAAGAAGTGTTCGTTAAGATACCATCACATTAAATAATTTTAAACTATAATACATAATTATATAACTAACATGACAAAATTGATCATTTGTGTAAGCTTTGATGATGTCCTTATTTCAAATTCATGTATTATGCTAATGTAATAATATTTTTCTACATTTAGATGATTGTTGTATTATTATACATAAAAATTCTTTCATTAATTAAATTTTATTGTTCCTTCATATAAATAAATGTTTAAACTATCACGTGGCATTATTAACGTACAACGCACGTTCATAGATACTATATTAAAAGAACGAAAACTCTAAGTAAAATGTTATTTTTCTTTTTTATCCTTTAATAACAGCTTTTACAAAGGACAAATTTATAATTTAAGTTACTTTTCTAATATTTAGGACTTTAAAATTAATTAAAATTTTACATATTAAATATTTTCTTATTAAACTAGGTAAGAAGTGCTAATATTTAGCAATGTAAAATCAATAAATCTTTTACCTTTTATAAATTGTTCTAATTGAAAATAACTCCTTTGTGCAATCTTGTAGAATCAAGATAAGAACTTATACGTTCACTTCAATGATTTATAATTAAATTATAATATGGGGATATAAAATTGCATATAATATTAAAATCATTTAATACAATATCATCTAAATTAAAATTATTCCAACGTAAAATAATCAAATATGTATTTTTAAAATTCTCATTTTAATCAACAACAACAAACAAATGAGGTTTAGGGAGGATAAAGTGTACGCAAACCTTACCCATATCTGGTGAAGTAAAGAAGTTTTTTTCCGAAAGACCTTCAGCTCAAAATTCTCATTTTAATCAAACAGCATAATTAATCCAGTTTAATTAAGAATCCAAAATAATTGTTTGATACCATATTTAATTATACTAAATCATACGAGCCTGAATCTATATTATAAAAGCACGAAATCTCTATACGGAATATTGATTGGCTTTTTAACATTATAAAAGTAAATTTCACATTGAATAAAAATATAAGATAAATATTTTAATAATTTTTGAGTCTTTAAATTAAATTAAAATTTTATTTATTAAATTGTTTCTCATTTGAACTATATCAAAGGTCAAAATATTTAGGACTTTAAAGTGAATAATATATAAAAACTATCTAACTTAATATAGAAGCACACACTTAGTGAATTCAATAACTTTTCATAGTAATTTGTTCGTCCTATTGAATTTTCATGTTTTAGTAATGATTTCTTCGCCCATGCACGTTTCGACAAAGTTATGTAAATTATAAATTTATTTTTCTTTTTATTTCAACTGCTAAAACCTCACTAAATGGATAACATTGAAACTTTTAAAGGGAGATAAATTGAGAAAATTCTAATTTTTTAATTTATGTTATTTGATGAGTCTTTAAACAATATAAAAGTCTATACTAAGAGCCCGTTTGGATTGATTTAAAAAATATGGCTTTTAAGCACAAGTGTTTAAAAGCACTTTTTACATACTGCTCAAGAATCTTTCTACTTTGGCAAAAAACGTGGAGTCAAACAAAAAAAAAAAAAATTCCCCTGTATGTTAAATGGCAACCTCCCAATTTAGGCCTTTTTAAATTAAATACAGATGGGGCGAATAGCTCCTCCAACCACTTCTCCAGTTATGGGGGTGTCATTCGTGACTTTCTAGGCAATTGGAAACTAGGCTTCTCGGGGTGCACATTTAAGGCAAATAGCTTACACATGGAACTACTTGCTCTGCTGAAAGGACTCCAGATGGCTCTAAGCCACAACTTACTCCCTTTGGGAGTCAAAACGGATTCCACAGAGTTAATATAATTTCTTAAAAACGACGAACTTGCTTACTCACGTCTGTTAAATGATTGCAGATCCGTCATCCACCAACTAGTCCCATGAGCAAGCATACATATCGGGAGAAAAATATGGTTGCAGATTGCTTAACGAATTTTTTTTTTGATACATCACCAGATGTCACCACCAACACATACTATGAGACGCCCTTTTTTTGTCGTAGATCTACTATATGCAGATACTCATGGCCCGCATTATGTTTGATTTGTACCTCCAGCTTTAATCGGAGACCCTACTACAACTCAAACTATTTTGCACTCATCATCGTTAATAGCTGCTCCAACATCCTCTAGTAACATAGCTTCGTTTTTGTCATTGGTTCCTACTTTAGAACCACCTAGGGATGGATATCTTCTCATGTATAATGTTACTATTGGACCACCATGAATAGCTCCCCTTATGTAATATGATTTTGTTGAATGGAATCTAGTCGTTTATTACCAAAAAAAAATTGAACTTGAAAACTTCAAATTCTATATGCATTTGCCTTTGGTACATGATAGGGGTGAAACTTTTGGCTAATAGTGTTATAGTAAAGCTTTTCCCTATATATCACATATAAACACACTATCCTACATAGAGCTAATGATTTGACTTGTGCAATAACATTGGCCTTTTTAGATCGGAAAAATAACATGGAAATGCTATTTTTCCTCATGCATTAGAAATAATACTCTAGGTAGAAGGTATGGAGGTCGAGGATTAGGGTAGTAGAGTAGGTAGTCTAGAGTGTTCATAACAGTAGTATTGCCATGCAGTCTCACTTTCTGTTGGTAGTAGGTTTTTATGCCTAACCGTTATTTTATTTCATTATTGATCACTTTACTATCTTGTTGTTTTTATTCTGCTTTTATATGACTTTTTGGTACTGTCTCTTCTTGTCTATATTTTCATTATTATGGTGCTTATACTTTCCTGAGCCGAGGATCTATTGGAAACAACCTCTCCATCCTCACAAGGTAGGGGTAAGGTCTGCGTACACACTACCCTCCTCAGACCCCACTATATTAGATAATACTGGGTATATTATTGTTGTTATTGTTGTTGTTGTTGTTGTTGTTGTACTTTAGGTAGAAGGTAATCACATGAAAGATCTAATTTAATCATATACTTTGAGTTTGGACATTATTATACGACATAGACAAATTCAAAATTTTAAGTTAGCAAGTGAAAAATTATAACGACTCGGCCGGTCGTTTTGAGTATTACAATCCCGTTTTCCCATTTACTACTCAATTTATGACTTACTGGGTCAGTTGATTCGGGTCCGGAAAGATTTCAGAGAGAAATGAGACACTTAGTCTCATAATTGAAAACTTAAGTTAAAATAGTAACCGGATGTCGACTTATATGTAAACGACCCCAGAATGGAGTTTTTATGATTCTAATAGCTCCGTATGGTAATTTTGGACTTAGAAGCATATCCGAAAAATTATTTGGAGGTCTGTAGTAGAATTAGGCTTGAAATGGTGAAAGTCGAATTTTTGGAAGGTTTGACCGGGGAGAGGTTGACTTTTTGATATCAGGGTCGAAATCCGATTCTAAAAATTAGAATACCTCCATTATGTCATTTATGACTTCTGTGCAAAATTTGAGGTCAATTGGACGTGATTTGATACGTTCCGGCGTTGTTTGTAGAAATTAAAAGTTTCAAAGTTCATTAGGCTTGAATCTATGTATGATTCATATTTTTAGTGTTGTTTGATGTGATTGAAAGGCTCGACTAAGTTCGTACGATGTTTTAGGACTTGTTGGTATATTTGGTTGAGACCCCAGAGGCCTCGGGTGAGTTTCGAATGGTTAATAGACCAAATTCGGACTTAGAAGAAAAAGCTGAAGTTTCTGTCATCTGATGCAATCGCACCTGCGAAAATTCCATCGCAGGTGCGAGCCCGCAGAAGCGAGCTTGACAAGCGTACACGAGGCAAGGGGCTGGTGTGGCAGAATGCGCATGTGCGAGCATTTTTCCGCACATGCAGCAAGAAACGCGCAGAAGCGGAGGGAGCATTGTGGGTGATCGCAAAAGCGGATATTTCGTCGCACCTGCGAGATCACAGGTGCGGCTAATCTGGTCGCAGGTGCGACATGCCCTAGACAGAATAAAATTGGAAGAGTTCCGAGTTTTGCCATTTTTGGACCTTCAAACACGGGTTTTGGGGCAATTTTCAGAGAGAATTCAAGGGGAACTTGAGGTAAGTCACTTGTGATCATTTCTACCTCATAATATTGAATTATCATCGAATAATCCGACTAGATTACATGTTTTTGAGGTGTAAATCAGGAATTTGAACCTAGAGATTTGAAAATAAGATTTGAGAGTTTGGAAATCTAGTTGAGGTCGGATTTTGGTAAAATTAGTATGGTTAGACTCGTGGTTGAATGAGATTTTGGATTTTATAACTTTTGTCGGGTTCCGAGACGTGAGCCCCACGGGCAATTTTTGGGTGAAATTTCGGATTTTGATGGAAAATTTATATCTACTTATGGAATTAATTCCTATAATTTTTATTGACTGAATCGGATTATTTGTGGCTTGATTCGAGGCGTTTGGAGACCAATTCACGAGGCAAGGGCCTAGCGGAGTAAAGAATTTCATGATTTGAGGTAAGTAACAATTCTAAACTTGGTTCTGAGGGTATGAATCCCCCAATTTGGTGTTTTATCAATTATTGAAGGTGACGCACATGCTAGTTGACGAGCGTGTGGGCGTGCACCATAGAAATTGTGACTTAATAAATTCCGTGGAGTTGTAAAATATAAAGAATCATGTTATTATCCGAATATCCTCCTCGTGTTAGGAAATTGAGCTGAGACTCTTATTAAAGATCATGTTTAGGCTATGTACCACTATTCTTGGACCCATGGGGTCGTGTTACTGTTGAAATAATTATTTTTAAAAAAAATATACATTTCACACTCAGTCATATTCATCAATTGTGAGGATATTTATGGGATCGAGTCGCACGCCACAGTAGGCTATATTGACTTTATATATATTATTATTGTTCTGGATCGGGTCTGCCCGCCTGCAGCAGGCCATAATGGCTTTATACATTATTATTATATGGATCGGGGCTGTCCGCCTGCAGCAAGCCTTATAGGCTTTACTATCATTTGGATCAGGGCTGCTCGCCTGCAGCAGGCCTTATAGGCTTTATAATTTATGGATCGGGGCTACCCGCCTGTAGCAGGCCTTATAGGCTTTACAATTTATGGATCGGGACTACCCGCATGTAGCAGGCCTTATAAGCTTTATATCATGCTTGGACTGAAAGAGTCCCTCCGGAGTCTGTACACACCCCTAGTGAGCGTAGATGATTATATATATTCGGGATGGACTTCCCAGGGCATGAACTTGCCTTACTTACGATGATTATATATATATTCAGGATGGATTTTCTCAGGGCATGGAGTTGACTTACTTATTTATATTGTAATGAATTTACCTGGATATGGATCTTGTCCGTATCATTTATATTTGGGGATAAATTACCCAGGGCTGGATTGGCCTTATACGGTACTGAGTGACTTACTGTCACTCGATGTGTATATATATACGGATTGGAACACCCCTGGGTTGGATTGGCCATAAACTGTACCGAGTGACCAAATAATTTGTGACCAGTATTTGCGTGAGGTCTTGCTACTGGAATGTCATATTTCTCATATCATGCGGTATTGATCTATTTCACTTGTACTGAATTTAACTGTTGAACTTGAAAGCATGCCTATATTTTTGTACCATTATTTATACTGGACTGTACTGCGGATNATGCCTACATTTTTGTACCATTATTTATACTGGACTGTACCTGCGGAGCTTGTCACTACTTTCAGCCCCGAGGTTAGTCTTGTTACTTATTGAGTTGGTTGTACTCATGCTACACTTTGCACCTTATGTGCAGATCCAGGTGCTTCCGGACACGACGACTGTTAGACCTCAGTGTGTTACCAGTTGGAGACTATCAGGGTAGTTGCCTGACGTCCGCTAACCTTGTCTCTCTTTCCTTCAGTTATTGTACTGTTTTATACTTTAAGACAGTGATTTTTATCAGTCAGACATTATACTCATATTAGATGCTCATGTACTCAGTGACACTGGATTTTGGGAGTGTTATATTTGTATTTGTGAGATTTCTTCCGCTGAATTTAATTATATTATTTTCAAACCTAAAAGATATGGTGGCTTATTAAAATTGTCGGCTTGTCTAGTAGTGAGATAGGCGTCATCACGACATGTGAGATTTTGGGTCGTGACAAAAATACAACTACAACAAGTTGAAAGCAATGGATGCCACACTCAGAGTATGTTCACCGCCATGGCCGGAGCTACACCGTCCAAGAATGGTTGATCGAACACCCTTCACCAAAACATTATACACTGTATATTAGTGAAATTTCTAACTTCGCTATTATTCGCCGCAACTATGTACGATACCAATTTACTTATCTTCTGGATCTAAACGTTGAAATACAACATTCTCATATAAAAAATTTAGCCCCAAAGAGGTCACCTGATCATGTAAAAACTTAATGAGCGAACATGATAAGAGAAATGCTCTGTGGATAGAGCGTCTGTTTCCTAAGCAGAAAGTCGTAGGTTCGACCACTACCTGACGCGTTTGTTTTTTTTGTATTTGGTGCAAGTCTTATACTGACTTCTATAGTTTTAACGGAGTTTTAATTACCTATCAATTCTCTTGGCTACACGTATTAATTCCAAGTGGTTTTATTGTCAAAAAAGAAATTTCATTTTTGTTGTTGATTATAGTTTACAAAAAGTTCTTAAGTTGTAGCCATTCACATATATATTGAAGTTAGAATGCGTGAGTGTACTCACTGTCTTCGGCTTGAACTATATATATGTAATCAGTAATTTTTTTTATTTATACAATGTTGGAGCATATTGATAACTAATATAACAGATTAGTGGAAGACTAGACCAAATGAATCATTTAAGACCGAGCTAATACACACACATATATATATGAAAAAAATATAGATGATTAATTAGTAGTCTAATTCAAGCTGCAGCCTGGCAGCCATCTCTGTCAAAGTTTTCCTTTTGATATTGTGATTATTCGATAGAACTTAATCTTTTATTGTTTGTCTCTAATTTGTAGCCTATGATTCTACTTGGTTTTTCATATTTGATTTGACTCGATTGTAGCCGGTAAAAACTTACCCACACTATCACTTACCTTCTATTCTAGGTAGAGGTATCAAAATTGGCACAGAAAATACATGATCCACCCAACCCGCCTAAGGTTGGGCGGGTCAATGACCCGTCATTTGTTGAATTCAGTCCGTCTTGCTACGTAGTATTTCTTTTTCCTGAAATTAGCCATTTTTAGGAATCTCCCTTCTCCTTGCAACAGCTCTATCCAAAGTGATGATTTCAACATCCAATACTAAGATGTAATCATGTATTTGGTATATGGGCTTTATAGTTGGGTCAGATCTTCATAACAGTCTAAGAATTTAAGTAGGTAAGTGCAATTTCTTTGCATGCTTTTCTAACTTTTGTTTTAAACATTAATGAGCTAATAAACTATTAAGAACTGACATATTCTTATAGTATAATACGTCTCTTTTCATTCATCAAGTGGTCGTGCCGGAGTGGTTATCGGGCATGACTAGAAATCATGTGGGCTCTGCCCGCGCAGGTTCGAATCCTGCCGACCACGCACTTCTCAATTTTTCATATTTTCTTCTCTTTCATCTTTTCGAAGTTACCATTTTTGGACGCGATCTTTGGTTTGTCGTACATACTTATAATCTCTCATTTCTAGGCAAGACAATGCTATATTGCTTTATAGTCTATATACACATTTTTTCCGAAGAGGGAGGAGCATTTGGTTACGTTCTAGAGTACGATGATGAAGACTCAGATTGACTACTTCCTCCTCAGAAAGTGTGATAGAGGGTTGTGTAAGGATTTCAAGGTTATTCCGGGGGAGATCCTCGCGACGCAGCATAGGCTCTTGGTGATGGATGGAGGTTGTCAAGGAGAAAGATTGCTAACTTGAAACATAATAAGTCAGCGATCTTTGGTTTGTCGTACATACTTATAATCTCTCATTTCTAGGCAAGACAATGCTATATTGCTTTATAGTCTATATACACATTTTTTCCGAAGAGGGAGGAGCATTTGGTTACGTTCTAGAGTACGATGGTGAAGACTCAGATTGACTACTTCCTCCTCAGGAAGTGTGATAGAGGGTTGTGTAAGGATTTCAAGGTTATTCCGGGGGAGATCCTCGCGACGCAGCATAGGCTCTTGGTGATGGATGGAGGTTGTCAAGGAGAAAGATTGCTAACTTGAAACATAATAAGTCAACGATCTTTGGTTTGTCGTACATACTTATAATCTCTCATTTCTAGGCAAGATAATGCTATATTGCTTTATAGTCTATATACACATTTTTTCCGAAGAGGGAGGAGCATTTGGTTACGTTCTAGAGTACGATAGTGAAGACTCAGATTGACTACTTCCTCCTCAGGAAGTGTGATAGAGGGTTGTGTAAGGATTTCAAGGTTATTCCGGGGGAGATCCTCGCGACGCAGCATAGGCTCTTGGTGATGGATGGAGGTTGTCAAGGAGAAAGATTGCTAACTTGAAACATAATAAGTCAGCGATCTTTGGTTTGTCGTACATACTTATAATCTCTCATTTCTAGGCAAGACAATGCTATATTGCTTTATAGTCTATATACACATTTTTTCCGAAGAGGGAGGAGCATTTGGTTACGTTCTAGAGTACGATGGTGAAGACTCAGATTGACTACTTCCTCCTCAGGAAGTGTGATAGAGGGTTGTGTAAGGATTTCAAGGTTATTCCGGGGGAGATCCTCGCGACGCAGCATAGGCTCTTGGTGATGGATGGAGGTTGTCAAGGAGAAAGATTGCTAACTTGAAACATAATAAGTCAACGATCTTTGGTTTGTCGTACATACTTATAATCTCTCATTTCTAGGCAAGATAATGCTATATTGCTTTATAGTCTATATACACATTTTTTCCGAAGAGGGAGGAGCATTTGGTTACGTTCTAGAGTACGATAGTGAAGACTCAGATTGACTACTTCCTCCTCAGGAAGTGTGATAGAGGGTTGTGTAAGGATTTCAAGGTTATTCCGGGGGAGATCCTCGCGACGCAGCATAGGCTCTTGGTGATGGATGGAGGTTGTCAAGGAGAAAGATTGCTAACTTGAAACATAATAAGTCAGCGATCTTTGGTTTGTCGTACATACTTATAATCTCTCATTTCTAGGCAAGACAATGCTATATTGCTTTATAGTCTATATACACATTTTTTCCGAAGAGGGAGGAGCATTTGGTTACGTTCTAGAGTACGATGGTGAAGACTCAGATTGACTACTTCCTCCTCAGGAAGTGTGATAGAGGGTTGTGTAAGGATTTCAAGGTTATTCCGGGGGAGATCCTCGCGACGCAGCATAGGCTCTTGGTGATGGATGGAGGTTGTCAAGGAGAAAGATTGCTAACTTGAAACATAATAAGTCAACGATCTTTGGTTTGTCGTACATACTTATAATCTCTCATTTCTAGGCAAGATAATGCTATATTGCTTTATAGTCTATATACACATTTTTTTCGAAGAGGGAGGAGCATTTGGTTACGTTCTAGAGTACGATAGTGAAGACTTAGATTGACTACTTCCTCCTCAGGAAGTGTGATAGAGGGTTGTGTAAGGATTTCAAGGTTATTCCGGGGGAGATCCTCGCGACGCAGCATAGGCTCTTGGTGATGGATGGAGGTTGTCAAGGAGAAAGATTGCTAACTTGAAACATAATAAGTCAACGATCTTTGGTTTGTCGTACATACTTATAATCTCTCATTTCTAGGCAAGATAATGCTATATTGCTTTATAGTCTATATACACATTTTTTTCGAAGAGGGAGGAGCATTTGGTTACGTTCTAGAGTACGATAGTGAAGACTTAGATTGACTACTTCCTCCTCAGGAAGTGTGATAGAGGGTTGTGTAAGGATTTCAAGGTTATTCCGGGGGAGATCCTCGCGACGCAGCATAGGCTCTTGGTGATGGATGGAGGTTGTCAAGGAGAAAGATTGCTAACTTGAAACATAATAAGTCAGCGATCTTTGGTTTGTCGTACATACGTATAATCTCTCATTTCTAGGCAAGACAATGCTATATTGCTTTATAGTCTATATACACATTTTTTCCGAAGAGGGAGGAGCATTTGGTTACGTTCTAGAGTACGATGGTGAAGACTCAGATTGACTACTTCCTCCTCAGGAAGTATGATAGAGGGTTGTGTAAGGATTTCAAGGTTATTCCGGGGGAGATCCTCGCGACGCAGCATAGGCTCTTGGTGATGGATGTTGGTATCATGATAATAAGGAAGAAAATATTTGTTCGAGGACGACCGAGGATCAGGTGGGGAGCCTTGACTAAGGATAAAACTTAGGAGTTGGAGAGGAGGTTATCGGCTATGGGAGCGTGGATGAGTAGTGCGGACGCGAGCGCCATATAGACGACGGCGATGAACTATATAAAGGACACGACGAGAGAGGTATTAGGGGTTTCGAGGAGTTACTCTAGCGGGCACAAAGATGACTAGTGGTGGAATGAAGTGGTCTTAGGTAAAGTGGAAGCAAAGAAGGCTGCGTACCTGAAGTTAGTAGGGAGCACACACGAGGAGGAGATGAGAGCGAACAGAGAGAGGTATAAGGTAGCTAGGAAGGAGGCGAAGTTGGCAGTCATAGAGGCTAAGACTGCAACGTTTAGCCGTCTGTACTAGGAATTGGGGGACAAAGGCGGGGATAAGAAGTTATTCCGGCTAGCCAAGGCGAGAGAAAGGAAGGCTCGGGATTTGGACCAAGTGAGGTGCATCAGAGACGAAGACGGTAGAGTATTGATAAGTGAGACTCGGATTAAGCGGAGATGGCAGGCGTACTTTCATAAACTTTTGAATGAAGAAAGGGACAAGGATATTGTGCTAGGTGAATTGAGGCATTCCGAGAGTCACCGTGATTTTAACGCATTAAGGTTGGGAGGTCGTGAGGGCTATGCGTAAGATGAGTAGGGGCAGAGAAACTGGGCCATACAAAATCCCGGTAAAGTTTTGGAGGTGTGTGGGTNGTGATGGATGTTGGTATCATGATAATAAGGAAGAAAATATTTGTTCGAGGACGACCGAGGATCAGGTGGGGAGCCTTGACTAAGGATAAAACTTAGGAGTTGGAGAGGAGGTTATCGGCTATGGGAGCGTGGATGAGTAGTGCGGACGCGAGCGCCATATAGACGACGGCGATGAACTATATAAAGGACACGACGAGAGAGGTATTAGGGGTTTCGAGGAGTTACTCTAGCGGGCACAAAGATGACTAGTGGTGGAATGAAGTGGTCTTAGGTAAAGTGGAAGCAAAGAAGGCTGCATACCTGAAGTTAGTAGGGAGCACACACGAGGAGGAGATGAGAGCGAACAGAGAGAGGTATAAGGTAGCTAGGAAGGAGGCGAAGTTGGCAGTCATAGAGGCTAAGACTGCAACGTTTAGCCGTCTGTACTAGGAATTGGGGGACAAAGGCGGGGATAAGAAGTTATTCCGGCTAGCCAAGGCGAGAGAAAGGAAGGCTCGGGATTTGGACCAAGTGAGGTGCATCAGAGACGAAGACGGTAGAGTATTGATAAGTGAGACTCGGATTAAGCGGAGATGGCAGGCGTACTTTCATAAACTTTTGAATGAAGAAAGGGACAAGGATATTGTGCTAGGTGAATTGAGGCATTCCGAGAGTCACCGTGATTTTAACGCATTAAGGTTGGGAGGTCGTGAGGGCTATGCGTAAGATGAGTAGGGGCAGAGAAACTGGGCCATACAAAATCCCGGTAAAGTTTTGGAGGTGTGTGGGTAGAGCAGGCTTGGAGTGGTTGACTAGGCTGTTTAATGTTATTTTCAGGACAAAGAGGATGCATGACGAGTGGAGATGGAGCACAATGGTATCGCTGTACAAGAACAAAGGCGATATCCAGAGTTGTAATAACTATAGTGGTATCAAGTTACTAAGTCATACCATGAAAGTTTGGGAGAGGGTGGTGGAAATGAGGGTGAGAAGGGCGGTGTCTATATCCGAAAACTATTTCGGGTTCACGCCGGGTCGTTCAACTACGGAAGCTATCCACCTTATTAGGAGGATGGTGGAACAGTACAGGGATAGGAAGAAAGATCTGTACATGCTGTTTATTGACCTGGAGAAAGCGTATGACAAGGTGCATAGGGAGGTCCTTTGGAGATGCCTGGAGCCTAAATGTGTGCCGGTCGCTTACATCAGGGCAATTAAGGACATGTATGATGGAGCTAAGACTCGAGTTAGGACAGTGAAGGGCGACTCTGAGTATTTTTTCGATCGTTATGGGGTTGCACCAAGGATCTGCGCTCAGCCCGTTCTTATTTGCGTTGGTGACGGATGCTCTAACACACCATATTCAAGGGGAGGTGCCATGGTGCATATTATTCGTTGATGATATACTTCTGATTGATGAGACGTGAGGCGGTGGTAACGATAGGCTGGGGGTTTGGAGACAGGCCCTTGAGTCTAAGAGTTTCAAGTTGAGC